>CM026565.1:17162613-17425998 GCA_015143295.1 Tetracentron sinense | reverse complement strand
TGCTTTTTTTGGATTTCGCGGGGGTTCATTCGAGGTCTTTGATTTGTCATTTCATTTTCAAGTACATTTAGTGCTGGCCTGCAAAGAATATCATTTTTCCAATCATTTGTACGTACAACCAACATAAAAATCATAAGTAACGAACAACATATATGAGATTGTGCTCTTACTCTATATCTTTTGTGACTTTATCGCAGTTAATTACACATAACGCGGTGCCTGCTGCCCTTCTAAGTCACTTAAATATATGGCTCTGCACTACCTATTCCACTGTCATCGTCATTCCTCATCGCCTGTTTAATCTCGATTCCATATTATTTAGATACCTGGAGCAGAATGTCATGCTTTCTTCTGCCAAGTACCCTTCTGCAATGGAACCCTCTGGTCGGGCTCGATTGCGCACATAAGACTTTCAGTGTATATAAGTACCTATATGAATTAAATTTGTTAAGATAAGAGAAATTCTCGATAACAAGAAGTTTGAACACAACTATAAAATTATAATTGAAGGCATACCTTTCGATAGGATACATCCACCGGTATTGTACAGGTCCACCTAGTCTTGCCTCTGCGGCCAGGTGTATAGGCAAGTGCACCATAATATCAAAGAAAGTCGGTGGGAAAGTTTTCTCTAAATAACAAAGTGTAAGCGCAATTTTCTCCTCTAAACCGTCTCAAATCCTCCACTTGATAGACTTTTGAACATATACCAAGAAGAAATTGCTCAATTCAATTAAGACTGAAGTTACATTATTCGGCAATGTTTTCCTCACAGCCAAGTGGTAGGAATTGTTGCATTATAACATGAGAGTCGTGACTCTTTAGTCCATAAATTTTACGCTCTTGATATTGACATGTCTTGCAATATTTGACGAGTAACTATCTGGAACCTTCACACTCTTCAAAACTTTGCAAAATAACTCTTTCTCATTCTTGTCCATCGAAAAGCATGCAGGGGGCAGATAAACTTTGCTTCTGCCAGGCAGCAACTGAGGGTGAAGTGCATGCCGAATTCCCATTTCAACCAAGTCGTTACGCGCTTTTAAACCATCCTTAGATTTTCCTCCCAAACCTAACAAAGTCCCAATCACATTGTCACATACATTTTTCTCAATAAGCATTACATCAAGGTTGTGCCTCAACAAATTATGCTCCCAGTATGGCAACTCGAAGAATATACTCTTCTTCTTCCAATTATACGGCATATCCTCATGGCTCGTCTGCCTTCGTCCTGTTTGCCCAGTTTTCTTACCAAGGGAGAAAGGAATACCCTCCAACTGAGACAACACATCAGACCCAGAGAATGGAGTTGGAGCACATCTGAACTCTATAGTGCCATCGAAAGAGTTTCTATTCCTCCGAAACTTGTGATCCGGCTTTAAGAAACGACGGTGCCCCATGTAACATTGCTTCTTGCTCTTAGACAAGTGTCGGCTACAAGTGTCCTTATGGCATGAAGGGCATGCCAACTTTCCTTTCGTGCTCCAACCTGACAACATGGAATACCCTGGGAAGTCGCTAATGGTCCAGAGCAATGCCGCACGCATTACAAATGTCTCCTTCTTTGACGCATCATAAGTTGTCAACCCATTCTCCCACAAGTCCTTCAACTCCTCAACTAGAGGCCTCATGTAAACATCAATTGCATTTCCTGGCCCAGAGGGACCGGGAATAAGTAAGGACAGAATAAAGTTCGGCTGCTTTATACACATCCACGGGGGCAAGTTATAGGGAATAAGAACCACCGGCCATGTGCTGTGAGCAATACTCATCGTCCTAAATGGATTGAAGCCATCACTCGCCAACCCAAGCCTGACATTGCGAGCATCTGAGGCGAACAAATGATACTTTTTATCCAAATTTTCCCAAGCTGGTGAGTCTGCAGGATGCCTTAACATCCCATCCTTAGTTCGATCCTCATCATGCCATCTCATTTCAGTAGCAGTCTTGGATGACATGAACAACCTTTGTAACCTGGGTTTTAATGGGAAGTGACGCAAAATCTTTGCCGGAGTTTTCTTCTTGCGTTCCGCTTGATCATCCCCTGCCTTCCATCTTGATTCACCACACATGTCACATGTTTGCTTCACCACACATGTCACATGTTTGCTTCTTTGCAGACTCTTTCCAGTAAAGCATGCAATCATTAGGACAGGCATCAATTTTATCATAGTTAAGCCCCAAATCTGACATCACCTTTTTTGTCTGAAAGTAAGTATCTGGTAGTGTTGAACCCTCAGGGAGTACTTCCCTCAACAACTCAAGCAACATAGTGAATGACTTATTGCCCCATCCACTAAGACACTTAATGTGATATAATCTTACGATGAAAGACAACTTGGTGTGTTTCGTACATGCTGGATACAAAGGCTGTCCCGCATCCCTTATCAATTGGAAAAATCTATCAGACTCAGGATTGGAATCCCGAGTACTAGTAGCCTCATCTTGGTTTGGGACCCCGAACACATCGTGCACCATATCTTCCATCTCATTATGTCTATCTTGCACATAAGGATTTTGAGAAACTTGGACAGCAGGTGTGTGTTGCAATATGTCTTCCCCGTGATAAAACCAGATTTTATAATTCAAGTCGAATCCATTACATATCATATGGTCGAAAGCTGTAAGTCTATCTTGGTAAACCACATTGTTGCATTTGGGACACGAACACTTTATACCGCCATTGTTATTAGTCGCTCCACGAGCTAATGCAAACTGTATAAACTGCTTTACCCCTTCTATATATTCCTTTGACATCCTATGTAATACAACAATTGCATTCACAATTGCTTAGATACTAACAATACATAATTAATTTGATACTTCATAAAAACTTATAGATAAAAGTACCTTGACATTCCAATCCAACTCTTATCCATGAGTTATAAGATTAGATTTATAAGTCCGTCTTCGTTTGTTATTCTGAGAAATATCAAAAGTTTATCACATCAGTAAGTTTTAATAAAACATGTGTCAATTACTTGACCATCTACACAATCATATATATGCATGCATGCTTCCTATCATCATCAACTCTTCTTCTAACGGGTGGGGTGTTCCTATCCCATTCAGGAATGCATAATCCCCAGAAGTCAATAGCTCAAGTGTTTTGTTCCATTTCAAGGAAATTTCGGCAGCATTTCTCTATGGTTCTCTAAGTACACAACTTAGACTAGGGGCAAGCATGCATGCCACATTGTCTAAGTATGTACCCAGAGAACAAGAGAAACGACTGACAAAATTTTCCTCAATTTGGACCAACCATGAGCAACTGACTACACTGGAGATTATGCATTCTCAAACTGTCCAACCGGACAATTCAAGAATCATATACAGACAAATACATTTTATCACAAACAAGACCGATAAGTTGTTAACCAGCATTTAGCCCCGCATGAGAACTAAACGACATAGTTTACAACTAATCCGTCCAAATAGGTGATACAAGAAATGCACTTGTCACACAATGATTCTTGAACGGGAGATCTAAGGTTTAATGCATGCATGAGTATGAACTTAAGCCAACACAGTCAATACTTAGTAAATAAACACTTTTAATTAGCAGTTTAAACATTTAACATAGACCACAAGCCCCTAAGTTTCTTATAAACATAACCTGTGGTAACAATTATGCAGCCCAATGGTGTGATGACATGTATCATGCCGTTATCACGACTTCGTACCTAGAAAGCACAACATGCATCAAAAGAAATAAAACGATCTCTTCCCTGTTTAGCTAAACCTTACCCAAACATGGAAGTTTTAGACCCATTTACGCTGAACAACAAAATAGATGGAGGTAGATAAAAAGATAACTTCCAATTTAAATATAATAACTCTATGTTTATTTTCATTTTAAGAACATCAATACTAATGCTAAAAAAAGAAATCATCATCTGAAACAACTATCTGGATCAAAACTGAAGAATGACTAGACAAATTTAGTCAACATCAAATTCACTAAAAAAATGCATTCACAAGCTTGCATTTTTAGATTACTTTTGAACATTTCTAGATCAAATAATAGTCATCAATGAAATTTATTACATCCAATTACCAAAAAAGAGGACGCATGACTCTATTTCTTCTCTCTCGTCGATCTCAAATATATATATATAATTAAAAGTTTAAAATTATCAACTCCATGTGCGAATATTCCAGCTTGAAATGAACCCCTCCAAAATCAGACCCAAATTTCCCCCAAGGAATTCAAAATTGATAGGAAACACCAAATAAATCTAAACTCATCAATCAGAAAAAGGGGAAATCAGTGAAGCCATGGCTTCAAATGACGAGAATCCCTATATTGGAACCCGAGCTTTCTGTTGCTGTAGCCCAAATCAACAGAAAAAGAAATCAAGGTGTTGGTGGCCAGATTCACAGAAACCAACTCGAGAACGCCTGAAAACAATAGAGCTTTTACTGAGATCTCAGTCCAAGATAGAGATCAAAGATCACATCTCAACAGCACCGTAAATGGGTGAAATAAGAGAAACCCAACTAGAGATTCGATCATGGGACAGCTTTGAAGTCAAGTCAAGTTCCTTGTAGGTTAGGGAAAGTTAACGGAGGAATGGAAGGAAGGTTCACTTCGGGCTCTACAATGACTTTTTTGTCATCAGTTTGAATTTTAATGGAGAGGAGAAACTTCAACAGATGTTTGCGATTCGCATAAGTTATTTTGGCTGTAAATATCTGGGCTTTTTACAAGGGTGACCCTCTTTTTTTTTTTTTGGTAAACTCAATCATACCACAAGGCAATGACTGAAGGCAAATACAAGGAAACACTCACACCACCCACTCACTCACACACACACACAGCACATGCAAACTCACACACACACACATGCAGCCCATGTAAGCTTCACCCTAGAGCTCCTCAAAACGGGTACCAACCGTTTGAGGCGCTAAGGAACTTATATGGGACAACATGCTCGAGTAGTTACCCGATGTGGGACTAAACACTCACCCTAAGGCTTTGGTTTTTTTTTGGTAAACTCAATCATACCACAAGGCAATGACTGAAGGCAAATACAAGGAAAGACTCACACCACCCACTCACTCACACACACACACAGCACATGCAAACTCACAAGGGTGACCCTCTTAATACTGAAGAACTACAAGTTGCTATGTAAGTCCCGTCTCTTAATAAATGTTTTCAATTTACACGCAATACAACACCATCAATGATTATAAGTGTTTCCAACAAAGTAAATAAATAAATAAATATTGGGTATGTGTAACCGATCCAAGTGAGACTGAGCCACACCCCGCCTCTTGCGTCAAGTAAAGCCATGGATTCTCGTCATTTCGCAAGTTATTTTCATTGGGTAATGTATGTATTAGGCAGGAGTCTTTGTAGGTGTATCGGTATTGCAAAGATGGCTAGGTTTAGGTGATCATTTAGCTGTCCTAGCTAACGTGCACCAATAGTTGTGTCTCCCCCCTTCCCTCTTTCATATCTACGCCTTTAAAAGCGGGTATCGCTACATCTTTCAAATTGCTTCAGTATTTGAAGCATGGAAGGCTTTGGAGGAAACACTGCTATAATGGAAGTAATTCTATTTAAAATAAAAACATAAAGAAGGCTATTAGAGCAAAAGCTCTGAACTAGCAACTGAAAGCCAACTAGATCAACAAAAATCACAACTGAAAGCCAACTAGATCATTCTCTACTACTGGGATGACAGAGAAACGGGACTCCTAAATGCCCAACACCAGGCTGCAGCGAAGAGAAAATAAATGAGGACTAATTCTCAAATTTACAAAACAAAAAACCCAGTCTTCTTGACTTCAAATTCAGACAAATGGATGAAGAACTACACAGAATCATAGACAAATTCCGATACAGTAAGCCAACACATTTTCCTGAAGTCATGTAAGAAAAATGTGGAGATATCTAGCCTAGCCAAATACAAGAAAATCATTCATTCTTATAGAAATTTCTACAAATCCAAAAAATTTAAAGAGGAAGAAGATCAAGCAAAAAAAAAAACCTAGAAAATAGTTCTGAAGATAAAAAGATCAAAATGAAATCATATACAGTTACTTCAGTAAAGTAACAATTTGAAAGATGCTTCTTATGTACTTGAAAGATAGTAAGAGAAATCAACAACTTGAACAGTGATAGTGAAAAAGATCAGGAAAGTTAAACAGTGATATTGAAAAGCAAAACAAACAACTTGAAGTACGATATTTGACCTAAATTCCTCCATGCAAACCCTATCACCCCAGATCATATTGAAGCAACAACCTAGAAAATTCCTCCACGCAAACCCTATCACCCCAGATCATATTGAAGCAACAACCTAGAAAAATGCAGTGTTTTCTAATAATCTCAGGAAAAACACAAGAATTAGACCACGCGATACCACAAAAATACTCAGAAATATCACACATTGGTCCGATTTCTCCATAAAAACCCTAGATGGTGATCTCAAAGGTTCCAACAAAACGAAGTACAGTAATTTCCAGTAACAACAATCGAAGCATGGTTAAAGGTCGAACATTTATTCAAAATCTTTTCAAGAACCCTAAGTGCTGATCTTGACAAAACAATATCAAAAGAGAAATACCAAGATCTCAAAGGATCATCAACACAAAATAGAGAAGGTAAGCTAATTTCTTCCTTTTATGAGTTCTCTAACTTATGTGAAATTAATATAAAGAATCCATCATTTCTGGGTTAATGTAGCATGCCCAAACTCTCCTGTACTTGATAACAACCCAAATTTATGACAGATCAATATATATTGTAAATGAAAACAGAGTCAAAGGTCGTGTAGCAGAAATGGAAATGAGGAATCCAGCTAAGTTTAAAGAGCTGAACTTTTCTTTGTATTTTTATGAAACAGCAAAATTCCTCTTCCATGCCTAAAATCCGGGAACTCATAACAAATATTCCTTCCAACATAGGAATAACTGACCCACCACCCTATAAACCTTCCTATGAAACAGCAAAACCTGCTGCCATGCATAAGCATCTAGAAATCCCCAAAAGATTTACTGAAGTAACCATCAAGGAACTCTTCATCATCCTAAAGCAAAATATGTAAGTGAGCATCCAAGGGACCAATAAAGCACAACATCACCTAATTAGACTTTCACGCATAAGTTCTAGCTTCATAAGTGAAAGATAATCCAGTCTAGGGGTGTACTATTTCTGCACTGTTTCATCTATGAAAACTATATTAATCGGAGTCGTGATATTTGGTTTGTAAAAATGGACATAGCACAAAAGAAACAGGGTTTTATTAATGAACATATATATACTTTTCCATCATATCATCTCACAATCAATGGTGACTACAAACTCAGTTTCCAACATCAAAGACAGCTCTCCTTGTTCGTCCCACATAAAATCAATTATATGTTTGAACCATGAATCTTTTAGTACCTAAATTTTCATTGTCCTAACTACTTTACATATACATACCTATAAAAACTATAAATATAGAAAGACCACAGTTAGTCAAACACCCGACTCCCACATTTGGACCAACTACATCCCTTATAGTCTTTAAACTTCTTAATCGGTGATTCAACCATATGATCATTTCTCAAACCTAACCAAGAAAATAAACCAATAACAAAACCAAAACATAATTCTTCTTCTTTGTCAGTGCCTTGTCCAACTACTTTGGGTCAACAACATGAATCACAATATACCATTCTAGTCTATCAAGAGCCATATATTTGGTTTAAGCGTGTTTTATCAAATCATTTCTCACTTTCTCCGTTCACGTCCTTTTAGGCCATCCCTTTCCCTTCAGATCCTTCAATTACACAAAAGAATAATGTCATCTAATGTTTTTTTTTAATTCTTTTTCATCCTCTTGTTAGCTCCAAATCTGTAGCGTATGCAAGACTAAGATCACAAATAAATAAATAGATAACAAAATGAGAAAGACCCCCATATCATAAAAAGTTAAACACAGCAGATCACTAAAATTTTTTTTTGAAAAACCCGGACCATAAAAACACAAAATACATAGAACTCGGACCATAAAAACATAAAAATACAAAGAACCCTAGAATCTTACCTTTGTTGGAATATGAAAACTTTGAAAAGATTCGAAGAGAGAGAGAGGGAAGAAGAACTTCAAATATTATCAATCCAAAAGAAATATAGAACTCATAGAACCCCTGAATTTACCCTTTTATTTGAGGTCAATGGAGAACAAATACGATGACAACCAAAACGACAAAGTGAAAATAACAAATGACAATCAGAGTTTTTTCACTATGAGATGACAGAGAAATAGGAAATCCAACTAGGTCATTGTTGAGAGCATGATTAAAAGGGATTATATACCGATTATCGTAGATTTGTTTTGCAAGGGGAGGAAAAGAAGTGAGACAACGTGTCATTGACACTTCTAGGAAAATGGGAAAAGGAAATTGTAGCATCACTTCAAAGATCAATGACAAGGAAAATGATGTAAGAGAATCTCCAGGGGCCATCTTCTGACTTCTCCATTAGACTCCCAAATTACAACATTTTTAAAGTCTCCTTCCATCTCAAAGGACTATATAAGCTCAAGCAGTAGCTTGATTCAGAAGATTCAACAATGCTCCGTAGTAGGTAGGAATTAGGAATCTGAAGACTTAAAACATGCAAAAGAGGACATTGTTCTTATGCAGAATTCAAGTTCAGTAGAATGGGGCATCTTATTCATGCTTTCATTCCTTGTTATACTCTCAATATGCCCATCGAGTCTCTGTTGTTGAGAGGACTATTGTAGTCTTTTCCAAAACAATTCATGGAGTGCTAAAAGGGGTCAATCTTTCAGATGATTGGATCCTATTCATCTTATTTCCTTGTCGAAAGTTAAATCTAAAAAACCCATGGTTCACAAAAATCTTGAAAAATCGCCCTCAAATTAATCTTTGTGAAGGAATCATTCTCATTTCTCACAGCACATGACAATTGAACTAAGAAACACTCGAATAGGGTCTCAAAGAATTAAAGAATTTTCCGCCCAACGTACCTACAGAGAGTGGCGGCAGGAGATGGAACCCATCCAATCTCCGACCAAGATGGATTAAATATACCACTCTCCATCTCCTTTCTGGCAACGGCCTTTTTGCAGATTTAAATCTAGATTAAAACAAATGGAGCCTTACAAAAATGTTTGCCATTCATGACACCGAGTCAAAGGATCACTAGCTGATATGTTCAATAAGGCAATTGGTCGAAATTTCAGAACGGAATGTGGAGATTGATAAAATATACTCAAACCTTTAATTGGGATTTGGAAGGAAGCATCTCGACTTATGAAGATACATAATTATTGAGTGGAGCCCATCACTCAACTAGATACAGCTTCAGGTAGCAAAATTAGGGTTGTTAGGGGGGGGTTCGTTCAATCATTAAAAAGAAACAGAAATTGAGCAGCATCTACTCTTAAATAAATACGAGATTGCAAGGCAAAAGCACCAAATCAATCAAAATTGAGCAGCATCTACTCTTAAATAAATACGTGATTGCAAGGCAAAAGCACCAAATCAATCAAAACAGAAATTGAGCAGCATCTACTCTTACCCCTTTTTATTGAGGTAATTTTTTCCCTCTTTCAGCTTGTTCAGGTTACCGGTTGCACAAAACCTACGAGATTTGAAAAACCCCTTTTGTTGTCATCGAGATTGAAGATGGAAAATGAAGAAATGGAAAATGCTTGTACAGGCTCGGGAAGAAGATTAAAAAACATACCTCAGTTCCGGCGAGGTTGGACGGTCGGAGATGACTGACGGAGATAACAACCAAAACCCTTTTTTTTTTTTTTTTTTTCTGAAAACTAAACAACCCGAAGGCGGAGCATGGCCGGAGAAGGTGACCGGAGCTTGGAGCAGGGAGCAGGGGAGCCGGAGAAGGTGGCCGGAGCTTGGAGCACGGAGCAAGGGAGCCGGAGAAGGTGGTCGGAGCTTGGAGCACGGAGCAGGGGAGCCGAAGCAGAGAGGAGGGAAAAAATGGAGGGAAAGAAAAGAGGGAAATGCTCGGGACCTATAAGCGCAAATACGAGGCTTTTTACGGCATTTGCTTAAAAACGCCATAAAAAGCCAAGTCTTCCGCGGCATTTCTTTTAAAAACGCCGTCATAGATTGCCCAACAACGGCATTTTTTATGAAACGCCGTAAAAAAGTCTTCCTGCCTCCTCATCAACGGCATTTATATAGAAACGCCATTTTTTAATGCCTTTCGAAGCATTTTTTATTAAACGCCGTTAAAAAATTGCCACTAAAGCCCTATTTTTTTGTAGTGTAGGAAGCCTTTGACCGAATAAAGCATTATCTTCTCCATCCTCCATTACTTGTGCCTCCTACATCGGGACGACCACTACTACTCTACATCTCAGTACAAGAAACCTCCATAGGGTGCGTCCTGGCACAGCATGATGAGACAGGCAGAACAGAACAAGTCATCTACTATATTAGTAAATGTCTGTTAGAGTATGAAGAGATGTATAGCCCACTCGAGAAAACTTGTCTAGCATTGGTCTGGGCTACTCAGCGTCTATGGAGACTCATCTTTGATATTCTGTCAGGCAAATGAATCTTGAGCCATCCGAGAAGCAAGGCTAGTCCCGTACCTGACCTACCTCAACATGCTGATTACTCAGTTATGAAAAATCATCTTTCAGTCACAGGTCCAGGAATCATAATAGATTTACCAACGCATTGGCCACTCTCGCCTCTATAGTACAGATTCCCAGGGGCATCATGCTCTGGCCAATCGAGATTCAACCACAGGATCAGCCTGCCTATTGCCTTAAGATAGAAGGGTATCAGACAACAAGCCTTGGTATGCAGACATCAAGAGTATATTGAGTATGGGACCTTCCCACTCGATGCCACCAAAACAGACTGTCGCGCAATCAGAAGACTGGCCATTCAGTTTGTCTCCTCTGGAGAATTCTTGTACAAAAGATCGCCAAACCTAATTTGACTCAGATGCCTCGACACCCTTGAAGCCACACAGGTAGTTGAAGAAGTTCACAGAGGAACTTGTGGCCCACACATGAACAGGTTGATGCTCTCTAAGAAGATACTTAGGCTGGGTTACTACTGGTCTATAATGGAATCTGATTGTTGCCAGCAGATACAGAAATACCACCAGTGCCAAATCTATGCCGACATAATCAATGCACCACCAACCAGGTTGCACATTCTCACTGCTCTATGACCATCTCAGCTTGGGGCATCGAAGTCATCGGACCCATAACACCAAAAACATCAAATGGGCATCGATTCATCCTGCTAGCAATCGATTACTTCACAAAATGGGCCGAGACAGCCACTTATGCCAACGTCACACTTTGTGGTTCGGCATTTTTTGAAAAGGGATATCATCTGTCGAAACCGAGTCCCATTTGAGATTGTAACAGACAATGCTCTCAATTTCTGCAATAAGGGGATGACAGATCTCTGCCAAAAGTTCAAGATACAACATCACAATCCCACGCCATACAGGCCACAGACCAATAGTGCAATCAAAGCCGCCAACAAGAACATGAAGAAAATCATAGAGAAGATGGCAACCAATTACTTTGTCTGGCATGAGATGCTCCCATATGCACTCATGGCATATAGAACATCCATCTGAACCTTAATTAGGGCAATACCATTTTCTCTAGCCTATAGTATGGAAGCAGTCCTCCCTATTTAATTAGAAATTCCATCACTCTAGGTGTTAATGGAAGCCAAAATCTCAGAAATAGGATGGGCACAAACCTGGTATAAGTAGCTGAATCTGATCGAAGAACGGCGACTAAAAGTCATCAACCACTTTTGGGCCTATCAGAGGCACATGGCTAGGACATTCAACAAGAAGGTCAAACCCTGAAGCATTGAATTCGGTGACTTGGTTCTCCGAAAGATGTTGCCAAACCGCCCTGACCCAAGGGGAAAGTTCACTCTCAACTACGAAAGCCCATACATCGTCCGAGAAAAATTCTCTGGCGGCGCTTTTCGACTCGGATGTATGGATGACAAAGACCTCCCAGAGCCCATCAACATGGACAAAGTCAAACGATCCTACGCTTAGGGTCTAGATCAGATAAGCGCTTTGCACTCATAGATTCTCTGGAAAGTGAAAGGAGGCCATCCTTGGCACACTCCTTATCCCCAGCAATGTAAACCATTTTCAAATCAATGAAATCTACTATTTAGCCTCCTTGAACCTAACAATCCTTCTTTCATATAACCTTTTAAGGGATACCTTCCCTTGCCATCTACGTTATTTGCCTGAACTACGTTATGACCTGATCCTGCAAAGGGTACGTAGGCAATCTAACAATTAGGTGCAGTCACTAGAGGGATCAAGATATTTCCAGAATCATCTCCCAAGCAGAGTCAAAATCTCTCCAAAGATCCCCTAGAGTCAAGAAGCTTTCCCCAAGCAAAGTTGGAACTCTCCCAGATTTCCCCAGTGGAGTCAACTCTCAAGGGTATAAAACTTCTATCAAAGGAAAACTCAAAATACAAGTTGAAACATTCTCAAAAGTCAAAGACTCCCCACAAAGACAACCTCTCCGAACTCTTTCCCTAGCACAAACTCTCAGGTACGATCTCTCTCGAAAAACACCCCCTAAACAGAGACAACCTCTCCTAAAAGCTCTCCCCAACAGAGTCAATCTCCATAAAGTCAGCCTCAATCAAAGAGGAAAATTCCCTAGCGGAGACAAAAAAAAATCTCCACCAGAAATCCCAAGGTACAAATCCCCAGGAGAGTTTAAATCAACTGCAACAGGAGAAATCTCAGGGTGTCCCAAATTTCGATCCCTTGGCCTACATTTTATCATATTCTAAGTCCTTCTAGATTCCCTAGAAACTACGAGTGCAAGCGCAGTTTCCCATCTACATCCTCAGCGGGAACACAAATCATCAGCAGAGCGCCATTCAGGGGCAATGAAGGGAGAAGATTTATTTTCCCCAACAAATCGCGGGCATGAGTGAAAATCGGCAATGACCTCATTGCACAAAAATTATATGACCCCAGACCTAGTCTTGCGACTAGGGTCAAAAAAGGGACAAAAATCAACCAGCTTCACAAGTATGAGGAAAACCGGCAACGGCCTCATTGTGTAAAAAATTATGCGAACCCTATGACTTGGTTATTCCAAGGGTAAAAAATGGAGAAAAGCTGAAGGGCAGTTTGACAACAAAATCTGACAGCAATCAGTGTCACCAAATTCCCAACAATCCCCCGTAGGTCCCACTGAGAAAGAAACTCCCCAACAGTGGTTTACACTAGAGTTCCACTCCCTAGCGGATCCCCAGCATTGGCCTATAATAGTATCAAAATTCCCCCAGCGGATCGCCAGTAAAAGCCTCTAATTGCTTTCTACAATACTTTCCCTAGCAAGAGTCTAGAAGCTTCCAATTGCTCTTCAGTAAGCTTTTCTCTAGCCAGAGTCTAATCTCCAGCAGCGGCAAGACAAGCATGTCTATCCCCAAACATCCCCAGCGGTGATGAAACATCTTCTGGGTCATACTCCACTCTCTGAGAGTGAAAGACAGACTACCAAATTCCTTAAGCCAGAAAGGCAATTTTCTGGCAAAACTAAAAGATAGCTATGCTTTCTTTCTATCAAAATCAAAAACTTTTGCAAAAGTCCACAACACTTTTCTAAAAACGTTTTTTTTTTTAAAACAAGAGATTCCGGTATCGAGACCTGGTTATACTAACCTGCATCAAGCAACCCCCGGTAAGACAAGCAGAAGGAGCCGACACTGTGCATCCCCACGAGTTGCAGTTAATAGAGTCTTAGGAAAGCATCCTCGCCTTTACACCCTGCATGACATCATCAAAATCTAGCGCCCCTGGGCCATTTTAAAAAATCAATCCGGCTAATACCTCTTGGACATGCCACACCCTTTGTGACACCCCCGTGTGTTCTTGACATCATGTATGCCCCTTGAAAATCTTATCATACCGCGACATTTCCTCCTGCATATCCCCAGATATCTTGCGTATCCCTTGGCAATCTCGTCATACCGCGATACCTCCTGCATGTCCCCTTCGATACCCCCGTGTGTCCTTGACATCCTATGTGCCCCTTGACAATCTCGTCATACCGTGACATTATCTCCTACATGTCTCTAAATATCTTGTGTATCCCTTGGCAATCTCGTCATACCGCGATACCTCCTGCATATCCCTTTTGACACCCTCGTGTGTCCTTGATATCCTGTGTTTCCCTTGACAAATCTCATCATATCATGGCATTACCTCCTGTATGTCTCCTTCGACACCCTGTGTGTCTTTGACATCTGTGTGTACCTTGACAACTCACTTGTCATATCGCTACACCTCTGTGTGTCCTCCTTCCGAC
The DNA here is from genome assembly GCA_015143295.1 of Tetracentron sinense. Classification (NCBI taxonomy): domain Eukaryota; kingdom Viridiplantae; phylum Streptophyta; class Magnoliopsida; order Trochodendrales; family Trochodendraceae; genus Tetracentron; species Tetracentron sinense. The sequence continues at coordinate 17,411,662 of CM026565.1, read as the reverse complement.
ACTCCACATGTCCTTCGGTTGTTTTGGCTAGACACCTCCGAGTAGTGGCATAACAACCAATCTAGCTAGTGCCTCCAGGACATGTCATCCTTCATAGCATTCGTCAATCCCCAGCAGGAGTGATCCTGACCACTTCTTCTTTCTCCAGCATAAGTCGCTCATATCCCCAGCAAGTATAGGCAGACGCATTGCACCCACCACCTACACAGCATGCATACATATCACTATTCCCTAAAATCCAATTTTGGTGAAAAATAAGATGATTACAGTCTTTGCCGTTCATTTGCCAATTTGGAACTTTTCGATAAAGAGGGGCAGCTGTAAGCACCTAATTTTTACTCCCCTTTAATCATGGTTAAACATTTTAACCATGGTTAATCATCCTCAAACCCTAGGTAGAACCCTAGTCAAACCCTACGCTTAACCCCAGAACCAACCCAAACCCTAGGTAAAACCCTAGTCAAACCCTAGGATTTACCCTAGTCAAATCCTAGACCTAACCCTAGGTAAACAACCCAAGGGCCCAAGAACCTCAAAAACCGAAGCCAAAACCCTCTTTGGACCCAAGCATGGGCCCATAGACCCTCAAGACCCGTTGGTGTAGGGCCCACTTCAAGAACTTTGAAAATTTTGAGAATGGCGGCAATAACATTACCACCATTTCTAACTAAGAAAATTTCAACAGTGTACATAGACCAATTGGAAGAGGGTTGGGCCCAGTTTAACAAAAAACTGAGACTGGTGGTAAAACCTCTACGGCCATTACTCATTTTTGGTGTAGAGTGCAACTAGCACCCCCTGGCCTATTCAGGTCCGCCCCTGGGGTTCTAAACCTTCTCCTGAATCCCTAGAGTGCCCCTGGGTCCTTCCCAATCCTATATAATCCCCCCCTATTTATAGTTCATTCATTCTAAAAACCTACGTGAAACTCCTACCAAACTGCTGTGCAGCCTGAAAACCTAACATCTTAAATCTTGTCCTACACCCTAAAGGAACCCCAGTTCATCCCAGAAACTGTACCAGGCTATCCCCAGGCTTGCCTTCACCCTCCACCACCGTGTATAGCTACTCCATCACTGTAGAAAGCTATATCAACAGGGTAAGATCCCCTACCCCCTGTCCTCTTTTTTTTTTCAAGCTGTAAGGCCTCTGGTCCTATTGTAGGAGCCATTTATTTCATGTTATTAGTATTCTACAGCAAAGGATAGCGGTCTCCTTGTTTTCCTCATAGGCATGGGGGAACTCCCTTGAGGCTTTTGAGCTCAGGTACAAGACCCCATTGCATGAAAACTTTCCTAGACCTTCTAGGGGACCCTCAGGCCTTGAGGGATCCCCTGGAAGTAGCCTAGCCCAGGCCTAGGGGGTAAATTATAGTTTTTTGAGAAATGCTAGGATGGCGGTAAACTCAGTACCGCCATTCCTGAGGTTCTGATTACAGTAGGATTTTCACCTGTTTGGGTGGGCCCTGGTCCACTCTAGGGCCCATGGTTGGGTCCCTTAGACTCTCCTCTATCTACCCTGGTCCTTCCAAAGTCACCCTAGCTGCTTAACCATGATTAAATTAGCCTAGAACAAAAACTGTCCAGAATGGCAATCGAAGCTCTTCCGCCATTCTAAGTTACCATTCATAGTGTATTTAGGCCCTATTTGGGCCCACTTCAGACCATACCCAGGGCCCACCAAAGGCCTAGGACTTTCACGAGAGTCCCCTCTTTAACCCTGTGGGTACACGACCCCTTGGGTTCATCTCTAACCCGTGCACCAGGGCTACAAACCAGTGCCAGAATTGCTTGGTAATGGCGGTAATCATTTTACCGCCATTACTGGTGTTCTATATATTGGGCTTTGTACAGGGCTCAGACCAGGTAGGAGGCCATTCTACGCCTTGTCATGCTATCTAGGCCCATTCCAGACCTTCCTAGACCTTTAACCAGGGTTAACTCAACCCCAGTTAACTTTTAACCTTGGTTAAGGCCCACCTTTAACCCTTTAAAATCTAGAAAAATGCAAAAATCATTCTGAAATTGCAAAGTGACCAAAATATTTCTACTTTGAACTCTTTTACTATGGTTAGCAGCTCTAACCATGGTTGACTTTCCCTTTAACCCCGGTTAGCAACCTTAACTCCGGTTAAACCCTCTTTTGGCCTATCGGGCCTAATCCCTTAGCCTACCGGGCTTACCCTCGGCCTACCGGGCCTAACTCGGTCTATCGGGCCTAATCATTGCTACCCTCAACTATGATTAACAATCCTACCCATGGTTAGTTCGACCTTTAACCTCGGTTAGCAATCCTAACCTCAGTTAAATCTAACCTTGGCCTACTGGGCTTAATCTTAGTCTACCAGACTTACCCCTTGGCCTACCGGGCCTAATCCTAGTCTACCGAACTATCCTTAGTCTACCAGGCCTAAACCATGCACTTGACCAACTTGGTCAACCAAACTCAAGCCTCTGGGCTAGACCCTTAGCCACCTCGGTGCACACACACACACACCCCTAGCCTTGGCACGAGCCCATGTGCCTGAACTACGCTCGATTTGATCTGAGTCTTGTGACTACGTAGGCAACCCAACCTGGGTTCGACCGTAATTAGCTTTTCTTTCTTGGGTTAGTATTACTTTAAACATTTAGGCATTTGAGCAATAATTTGACTTTAATTTGGCTTAAACCTAGAAAGTAGGGAACTATTGTAAAATGGGGGTCCTGGGATGCCTAACACCTTCCCCGGGACTTAACCGAACCTATTACCTAGATCTCAAACTTAGACCAAGACCTTATCCATAACCTGGGGACTTATCCCTTCTAAATTAATAGGTGGCTACTCTCAACATCATACCTACTGGAGAGGCGAAGTAAAATCCCTTGATCACAAACCCTAGGGGTGGATGAACTCTAGCGGTAGATGAATCTTAACCACAGTTAAGGGGTGTCAAAAGAGACACATGGGACCCCTAGGGTTCACCCACTTATTTTTGGTTTTTTATTTAAAAAAATATTTATTTTTTAAACCCTAATTAAAATTCACTAACTCCTAAGGCTAATTTTTTTCTTCTAAGAACCAATGATAGGTGGGTGAACCCTAGGGGTTGGTGAATCTTAACCATAGTTAAGGGTGTCAAAAGAGACATGTGGTAACCTCAAGTGCGTAATTGGACTCCAACTATGGTTAAGATTCACCCACCCCTAAAGTTCACCCACTTATACTTGGTTTTTAGAAAAAAAATATTGATGAAAATTCAATAACTCATAGGGTTAAAAAAAATCTTTTTTTTTTGAAAACCAAGGATATGCGGGTGAACTTCAAGGATGGGTGAATCTTAATCATAGTTAAGGAGTATTAAAAGAGACACGTGGCGACCTCAGTGGCATAATCAAACTCCTCGCTCTCTTGGCAAAATGCTTCGAAAGAAGAACATCTCACCAAGGTCTTGTCTGACCCCTTTCTTTGTTATACCAAAAATGCCCCTACTTCATATTTTTATAACCAATGTGTCCCTCACAACTATCTATTTGAATAGAGGATATCCAAAATGTCCCTCAAGTTTTTATATCCAAAATATTCCTTAATTTTTATATTTCAAATACCCTTACTAGGGTCCCTCTTTCCAGTCTCTCACCCCTTCCCCTCTCTTACGTGCCACCCACTGGTGATTGTAATGATAATTCTTAATTACCATCAAGTCGAGTTAAGAATGTAACCTTTTGTGAACTTAGGTTCTCATTCAATTTTGTTTCTTTCATCTATATGTTTTATTGTGCCCATAGGTAATATTCTTATTCTCTTTCTTATGTCCGCCATAGATAGCGAAAGTTTCTTTGTGTTTCATGGAAAGTATGAGAAAAATCTGGCAATAAAATAAATAGGTTATACTACATATTTTGTAATATAAGATTACACACTATAATGTGCAAAGCAAAATCAAGGTATATGCATTACTTAACAAATTGTTACTGCTTTTCCTTACGAAAATGAGCCACTACTACTTAATGCTTTCCTATGTCATGAGTCACTTTCGAATGTCATGGAGATCGATTTGGATGTAAATGGTTTCACGGGCTGTCTGGGAAGGAGTTAAAACAAGTAGGAGCCTCAAATACTATATACAAAGGAAAATTGAAAGGTCTATGTTTGTAATTGACAAATTTTGTACTCAAAATGTGGTCAGAGTTAATGTCTCCTGAGTGTAAGGTTCGTGATGATGAAGTTGTGAAGAGATTCAATTGAAGAATATTCCACCAAAGCTCAGCTCTCACACCTTAGGACAGTAAGTGACTTAGAGTGTCACGACCCGGATTTTAAACATAAAATTATTGGGTCATAAGCCCACTTAATTAAATTAATTTAATTAATGGCATCAAAATATTATTAAAATATTATTTTACCCTATTTTTTGGTAACCCGATAAAGTATTCTCAGTGTTCGGGCAGTTACTTGTGGGTAGGGTTGTCAATGGATCAGATCATGATCTGGAACCGATCTAATTAGCCGGACTTTGGACCTTATATGTGATCCGTCGGATCGGATTCTGATCGAGTCGGTAGAATCCGATTATAATCGGATCAAATCCGGATATAGGATGATCTGTTCCGATTATATTAACTTTTTAAAATCGTTTTAAATATATTAAATAGATTTTTTATAGATAAAGTATTAATTTTAAAAAAATTAACATTAATTAGAGTTAATTAAGGTAATAATAGATTTTTATATTATTAAAATAGATTTTTTTTTAAAAAATGAATATTAATCGGATCGGATTGGATCGGATCGGATCTTAAAAATATAATCAGATTCGGATCGATTAATTAATGATCCGACAGATCTCGGATCAGATTCGGATATGTCGAATTCTTAATCGGATCAGATTCGGATCTAGGCAGATCCAGTCCGAATCCAACCCATTGATATCCCTACTTGTGGGGCCCGTACCTACCTCGGCCAAACAATAGTAGCCACACCTGTGCACATAAAACACAGTCAATAGTGGTTAGAACGTCACATCGGTCGAATCGTACACCGATTCGTGTCGAAAGCGACATTAAGTGAGTAGTGATGAGGATGACATCACCCCAAGTATAAGGCCCAGGCTTGACCCGTACTTTGGCCCATGCCTAAGTAGTAAGGTCATGCCCTTTATATATATATATATATATGCAAAAGATCAAAAGCAAGCCCCCTCCCCATTACGTTTCAGCCCTCTCATTCCCTTGCTCTCCCTCATGCTCCCACCTCCCTCTCCCTCACTCTCTATTCGGTGGCTTCAAAGGGAACCAAGGAGGAAAACCAAGAAGAATAAGAGAAGAAAAGGAAAAGGAAAAGGAAAAAGAGAAAAAGAAGAAAGGGAAAGGAAAGCCAACCGTACAGGGAAATCGCCGAATAATCAAGGTGAAATCTCCTACCTTCTCTGTTTTTCAGGTTCTTGTGTGAACCTTGTGATTTTGAGCATATGATGATGATCTCTAGGTTTAAAGATGAAAATGGCATGGTTTATAGGGTTTTAAATATTCATGCTTCAATTTCAAGAATCTACATTTAACACGTTCATTGGGTGAGTAATGATCTTATGTGATAATCTATGTCTTTTAATTTCGTGAATCTTGATTGAGTTAGGTTTGGAAAAACAAAAATGAATGAAAATGATAATTTGTAAATATGGGTGTTTGAATGATAATGAATGGAATCAAATGATGTTTTTGGGTTATTAAGACCCGTATAAGAGTTAAAGGAGGATGGGGAATGTTGTGTGGGATGAAGGGGGATCCGGATAAAAAATTATGCGGAAACTGGATCCCGATGATCTTTACACCATAGAAAGCAACTAAAATTATCTATGAGTTTTAGTCATATTACGTCAGTGAATGATGTTCACCGGTGAAGCTAATAGCCACTCGAATCGTCAGAACTTTTTGTAGAGATTTTTCGAATAAATACTCGAAGTTCGATCCTTGTTCTTCGCTATCCCCACAAAGCTTTAGAATCTCTACTTGGAATTTAAGAAGCAAGAGGAAGAATTTGGAGTAATGGTGTAGACTTTCTATCACCCAAAACCCTTGAATCGAAAAAACCCAACTTGGATGCACCCTTGTAACTCATGAAAATCCCTAGGGAATACCCTAAGGGCTCATGGTTTTGGAGAGGAGGAGAGGGAGAGAAAAAATTCTGGAGAATTAATGACGATTGTACTCCATACGTTTTGGGTGTTGGGGTATTTATAGATTGGATCAAATCCAAATCCTACTCCAACTACAACTTATCCCTTTAGGAGTTATTTATTAATAATAACTCTTATTATTAATTTAAATAAATCCTACTTTAACTATAATTACTTTAGTTATAGTAATCCTACTAATTAAAGAGTCATTTTCAAAAGGGATTCCTTAATTAAAGGGATTAGTCAACAACCAATCAATCCTAATTCAATTAGGATTTCTCCAAAGGGGGGGGGGGGGGGGGGGGGGGGCGTGAGCCAAGGATGGGTGTGAGCTATAGGGGAGTTAAAACTTATAGTTGTAATCCAATCACAACTCTTCTTAATCCAACTTGCATTCCAACCATTGGAATTTAATTCTATAATAAATAGAGTTATTATTCAATAATTATTCAAGTAACCAAGTCCTAATCCAATTAGGATTACTAAAGTGGGCGCCCCATTCATGGGTTTTAATACATGGGTTTAGGTCCATATTAAAGGTCCATCCTTATGGGTTTATGGATATAGGTCAAACCCATTTCCCCTTTAATTAGGTTAATTAAATAATTACTAATATAATCCCTTAATTTAAATTAACAATTAATTTAAACCATAGATTAATATTTAATCTATTTAATAGTAATTAACATTTAATCACTTAAATAATTGATTAACCTTTAGTCAATTTATGAGCTTGTATTTCTTATGTGAGCATCTGCACAGATTGCTCTGGGACATTCAAACCCTAGCTTACCCATTGTTATCCCATTGACCCTAAATAAGAATTTCATTGGAATTGCAAGTGACGTGAGATATCTATGTTGCAATTGAATCTCAATATATGAATATTAACCAATATGAATCCTGCCACATGAACTTTTTAATTCAATTGATCATTCCAAATACATTATCCCTAATGGGCCTTTGAGATTATTTATACTATCTAACTCATAGCTCATTGCACATCATCCTGGTTTCCAAGACTTCTGATTAAGCCATGAGAAACATTTTCTCATGTAAAACATTTTGAGAAAAACATTTTTATAAGTATAATATATTTTAAATAAAATATATTTCAAACTTGTTTTGCTTAAAAATCACCTGCGCAGGATTTAAGTTTAATCGACTGTGTTACCCGGAACTTAGATAATCTCTCAAATTAATGAGTATGGATTTCTTGTTTGAAATTCATTATGACTCGAACAGCTTTCTGACTATCCAACTGTCACTGTATCGTATTCCCTAAGGTAGAGAATACTTTGGTCGAATCAAAATAGTCAGATTGCTGTTCAGTTATAAATGAACTCATCAGATCTAAGGATCATTGAAATTATTCAATGTGAATAAGAGACCAACTATCTGATAGTATGTTTATGCAAGAGGTCTCTCATTGAATGAAATCAGTCAGTGTACATTTAAGCACCCATATGCTGATGTGTAGTCTCCACTACAATAGTTCGAGATAGAACTACATCTCAACTATTGAGAACATCTTAGCATAGTGGCAGCCATATAAGTGAAGTGCCCAGCTTCACCCATAGCTTTGACTATATAAGGTACAAGGAACTGGAAAGTTATATCTGCCTGTGATAATCCAATCACATAACTTTCCTACAATATATCCTAAGGACCTTTATCGATATCTCATATTGTATAGATCATCTCATGATCATGGTCAATTACTCATAATGAATACACAATAGATCAAGAAGTCTATATTAATCAAATTAATAAGAATCTTACAATCTAAATGACTTTTCTGGATATCATGTCTAACAATCTCTCATTTGACCTAAAAGTCACTATGCCATAGATTTCAATCTCATACTATCTAAGTGTGTTACAAATACTTTATCTAATAAAGCCTTAGTCATCAGGTCAGCAATATTAAGTTGAGACCTAATCTTTGTAATATTAATATCTTGCCTTTCTATTATCTCAGGAATGAGATGATACTTCCGCTCCACATGTTTCATCTTTTTGTGGCTCGTAGGTTCTTTGCTATGAGCTACTGCACCATTACTATCACAAAAGAGAGTAATATGTTCAAGTGTTGAAGGAACATTTCCTAGCTCTTGCAAAAACCTTCTGAACCAGACTGCTTCTTTTACTTCTTCAAAATCTACAATATATTTTGCTTCTGTGGTGGAGTTTACAATACTTTTCTGCTTTATGCTGCGCCAATTGATAGCACCACCACCCAGTGTGAATACATACCCAAATATGGAAGCTCTATTGTTCGGATCAGATTAGAAATCGGAATCAGTATAACCCAATCCAACTAAATCTTCTGAATGAAAAGTAAGCACATAATCCCTAGTCCTTTTCAGGTACTTCATGATGTGCTTCACTGCAGTCCAATGATTAACACCTAGATTGCTTTGGAACCTACTAACAACTCCCACTGCATGACAAATACCGGTCTAGTACATAACATGGCATACATGAGGCTTCCTACTGGCAAAGCATAAGGGCACCTCTTCATCTGCTCGATCTCATCAGCTGATGTAGGGGCTATCTTTTTAGACAAAGTGACACCATGTCTAAAAGGAATGAGTGTTGTCTTACAATCACTCATACTATACCTATACAAAATCTTGTATATGTAGGAAGTTTGGCTCAATCCCAACATTCGGCATTTCTTATCTCTTAGAATCTTTATTCTGAGAATATATGATGCCTCTCCCAGTCTTTCATTAAGAAATACTGAGAAAGCCAAATCTTGACTGATGACAACATCCTTACATCTTTCCCAATGAGTAGGATGTCATCTACATAAAAAATTAGGAATACTACTACTCTCCCACTATCCTTCTTGTATATACAAGATTCCTCTAAATTCTTTTGGAATCCAAATTCTTTGATCGAAAGATCAAATCTTTGGTTCCAGCTTCTGGAAGCCTGTTTTAAACCATATATCGACTTGTTGAGCTTGCATACCATGTTCTACTGGTTAGGAGCAATGAAGCCCTCAGGTTACTTCATATAGATGTCTTCATCTAATAGTCCATTAAGGAAAGCAGTTTTGACATCCATTTGCCATGTCTCATAGTCATGGTGTGCAGTAATAACCTGCAATATCCTGATGGATTTAAGCATACCTACAGGTGAAAATGTATCCTCATAATCAACTCCTTGAATTTGAGTGTAACCTTTTGCAACAAGTCTAGCTTTATAGGTCTCCACGTTACTATCGACACCCTTCTTCCTTTTTAAATCCATTTGCATCCAATTGGCCTTATACCATCTGGTGGATCTATTAGAGTCCAGACGCCGTTGTCATACATGGAATCTATTTCAGCATTCATGGCTTTATTTCATTGAGATACATCTACATCTAATGTAGCTTCCTGATAAATATTAGGATCCGTATCCTCATCATCAGGGGTAACTAGATAAACCTCATTATTATAATACTGAAGGCTATCTGGTGGTTTAGAAACTCTTTCAGACCTATTCAGTGGAACATAATTAGAAGAATCAATAGTGGAAGAATTAGGTTCATCTTGGACACTGGCTGAGTTGTTTTTCATCTCATGAAATTCAACCTTCTTAAGAAGATCGATTTCTTCCTCCAAGAAACTGGCATGATGCCTAACAACTATTGTTTGGTTTGCCTTGGAGTAGAAATAGAAACCCTTAGTTTCTTTTAGATACCCTACAAAGTTCCATTTCTCTGTTCTAGATTCCAACTTAGTGGGTTCGAGTTTGCGAACATGCGCAGGACAACCCCATACTCTTAGATGTTGTAAACTAGGTTTTCATCCAATCCACAATTCATAGGGTTCTCTACTTGATCATATGACAACCGAGAATAATGGGTTTCACTTAAACAAGGAAACATGGCGGCTAAAATAGTGGCAGTCATGTTGTCCTTGGAGGTTGCAAGAAAATTGGGAATCACTGATTTACATAAGGAGTTATGCATGAGATGCTCAGTAATGGATGGTTATTATCCATCATCTGGTGCATGTGTAATACTATCCTAGCATGGAAGATAACATGTGTATTAATAGGATCCCAATACTCATTTGAAATAAAAAGTTTATTTCCTAATTTCATATATTGAAGGGAATGATAAAATTTGAAGAAAGATGAGAGGATCATCAAATTTAAAAATCCCAAAAATCTGATGAATATATGTGTGAAAAATTAATGTAATAATTTATGCTTATTTTATTGTATAGATAGCCATGAATCCCCTTTCCAAGATTCTAAATGAGAATCATTTGATTGATCCAAATTTTGTGGACTGGAAAAGAAACCTTGATATTGTGCTTATCTCTCAGAAGATAGCTTATGTCCTCACTTCCGACTATTCAGAATTTGATGAGGCAATTCAGACCCCTGAGGCGGTTGAGAAAGCCTCAAAGTGGCATGAGACCAAATGCTACATGTTTACATTAATGTCGAATGTCCTATAGCAATAGCACGAGGTTTTGCTACAGTTAAGGACATATTGACTAATGTCAGGGAGATGTTTGGGGAACAAAATAGAACTGCTAGGCAGTTGGCTATGAAAGGACTGATGGGGACCAAGATGTCTAATGGTAGCCCAGTTCAGGAGCATGTTGTCAAGATGATGGGATTCATTAATGAACTCTTGAATTTAGGAACAGATCTTAATCAACAGAGTCAAACGGATGTGATCCTGAAAGCTTCTGAGAAGAAAGCAAAGAAAAGAATTAGAATGTCTACTTCAATTGTAAGAAACCAGGTCACTAGAAGAGGAATTACAAAGTTTACTTAGCATCCCTCAAGGACAAGCCTTTGGAAGGTATGTTCGAATCTTTCATCATTGAATACAACTTCATTGTTGGTTCGTCTAACTCTTGGTGTGTAGATAGTGTATCTACCTCATATATTTGTAATATGTTATAGGGGTTTCAGGAGAGTAGAAAGATCAGTGATGGGGAAGTTAAGATAAGGATGGGAACGGAAGCAAGTGTTGCTGCGATCGCCATTAGGACTTATGTTTTAGAATTTGCTAATAATAGGATCTTAATTTTGAAATACTGTTTTTATGTGCCAGACATGCACAAAAATTTGATTTCTGTTTCTAGTTTAATCTCTACCGGTTATTCAGTGCATTTTGATACTAGTGTAGTTATCAAATACAATAATAGTTTTATTGTTTCTGGCACATTGTCTAATGGTCTTTATTATCTTGATCGTATAAGCAATTCAATTAATAACATTGAGGATAAAGAGTCCACCAGTGTGACACCTCAGAAAAGAGGTAGAGAGTCTATGAATCCAACATACTTATGGCATCTCGGATAAGGTCATATCAATTTGGATAGGCTCAACAGATTGGTAAACGATGGTCCTTTAAACCATTTACATGTTGAACCTTATCCAACTTGTGAACCTTGTTTGCAAGGTAAAATGACCAAAAGGTCATTTACAGGCAAACCTATGAGAGCCACAAGTATATTGGAATTAATCCACACTAATGTATGTGGACCTATGAATCATTCAGCCAGAGGTGGCTTTATCTACTTCATTACATTCACAAATGATTTTTCAAGGTATAGTTATATATATCTAATGAAACAAAAATTGAAATCTTTTGAAAAGTTCAAAGAATTCCGAAATGAAGTAGAAAAGCAATTGGGTAAATGTATTAAAATCTAAGATCCGACCGAGGAGGAGAGTACCTCTCGAATGAGTTCATGGATTATCTTAGAGATAATGGAATTGTATCCCAATGGACTCCCCCAGGAACACCTCAACTTAATGGTGTTTCAGAAAGAAGAAATCGAACCCTATTGGATATGGTTTGTTCAATCATGAATAATACTGATTTGCTAATTTCTTGTTGGTGATATGCATTAGAGACTGCAATCTATCTATTGAATAGGTACCTTCTAAGTCTGTTTCCAAAACTCTATTTGAGCCATCGAATGGACGAAAGCCTAGTCTGAAGTATGTCAGGATATGGGGTTGTCTAGTTCATGTGCGAAAGCAGAACTTTAACAAGTTGGAAAGTAGGACTGAGAGGTGCCTATTTATAGGACACCCAAAAGAAACTCTTGGATATTATTTCTATAATCATAGCGAACAAAAGGTGTTTATGAGAAGGAATGCTATTATTCTAGAAGAGGATATGATCCTCAATAGAGAAGATGGATTTAGAATTGATCTTGAGAAGCAAAATTAGGATAAAATGACCATGGTTAAACCCATCTTAACCGAACCTTTAAATACACAACAACCTAGGAGAAGTACAAGGATTAGTAGACCTCTAGATAGATTGTCTTATCAGCATGAGGTATATTCTATGGAATCAGATTCCTTAGATGATGATCCTTACATTTATCAAGAAGCAATATGCGATATTGATTCTGATAATTAGAATAAGGCCATAAAATCTGAAATGGCCTCCATGTACTCGAATGGTGTCTGGACCCTGGTTGAAAAGCCTGAGGGAATTAGACCCATTGGGTGCAAATGGATCTACAAGAGGAAACGTGGATCCGATGAAAAGGTAAAGACCTTTAAAGCAAGGCTTGTGGTAAAAGGGTATAGTCAAAGAGCTGGTATTGACTATGAGGAAACCTTTTCATCAGTAGCAATGCTAAAGTCTATCAGAATTTTGTTATCAATTACAGCTTAGTATGATTATGAAATATGGCAGATGGATGTCAAAACCGCTTTCTTGAATGGAAACATTCAATAAGATATTTATATGGACCAGCCTAAAGGTTTTGAACTCCATGGCCAAAATAATAAAGTATGCAAATTGATAAAATCCATTTATAGCCTTAAGCAAGCTTCTCGGAGTTGGAACATCCATTTTGATGAATCAATCAAATCGTTTGGTTTTCAACAAAACATGGATGAGACATGTATGTATAAGAAGGTCAGTGGGAGTGCAATAAATTTCCTAGTTCTTTATGTAGATGATATTCTACTCATTGGGAATGATGTAGGAATGTTATCTACTGTTAAAATCTAGCTGTCATGTAACTTTGCAATGAAAGACCTCAGTGAGGCATCCTATATTATTAGTCTTAAATTGTTTAGAGATCAAAAGAAAAGAATGCTAGGATTCTCCCAAGTCAATTATATTGACAAGATCTTGTGCAAATATAGCATGGAAAATTCCAAGAAACGGTTTTTACCCTGTAAGCATGGAATTAGTCTCTCCAAATCAAAGTCTCCAAAGATTGATGATGAGAGAGAGCAGATGAGCCATTTCCCATATGCATCTGCAGTGGGAAGTCTCATGTATGTTATGTTGTGCACAAGACCTGATATTTGTCACGTACGCAGTGAGTAGATATCAATCAAACCCGGGTCATGAGCATTGGATAGCAGTTAAGCATATTTTCAAGTATTTGATGAAAGGTGGGTTAAATTATCTTGCTTACAGTATGGATAAATGGTTTATCCAAACACTTGGTGTTGTTTCCTTGATATAATCTCCTACCATACATTATGGTGATAGTAGTAGTGCTATTGCTCAAGCCTAGAGCAAATTAGAGGACTAAGCACATTGAAAGGAGATTCCATCTGATTCGAGGCAATTAGTTTGTCAAGATTGGAAACATCGAGTTATCCAAGAGTGCGTCAGCGGAAAACATGGCGGAACCGTTTACTAAGGTGTTTGAGAAACATCTATAGTCGATGGGTATTAGATACCTAGGAGATTGGATTTGAGTGCAAGTGGGAGATTGTTAGACATATATGCCCACGAAAGCCATTCCGGAATTGTATTAATCTACTTAATCAATAAATGCATATTTTACATTCACACATTGTCTTCTGTATTGGGTAACACATTAAAAGTATCTCATTCGATGAGACTACTTTGTCCCTTAGGTAACATTGTTGGAAAATCATCCAATTAATTACTAACTAATTGCTAAGGAGATATGGTTTTCCGATTCCTTGTAGGCCTAAAATTGTTCTAAGTTATTCAGGATACATCTGGACAATGTATTCCTACTAACTTACACATTGTTAGTTCCATATGATGGAGTGATGAATCTAAATCACTGAGAGAAGGGTCTCTTGACTAAGATGAGGATATAAGTAAGAAGTACTTATATTATAACTGGATTGATCAGTGGATACCCTTAGAAATATACTGTCTTTATATTTAGAGTAGTCCATTTGATAGATTGTCCTTAACCTGAGAGGTCGACATCTTCTCTAGAATTCGCCTATATAGCTTTGATGTAGTCAATCGTTAATGTCCAACACACTGGACTAAATACGAGCTCGTTGGGTTATGTACGCTATATTAGAAGAAGTGTGTGTACGCTCAACAATGATTCCACTACTCTAATAGAGTAATTAATATTGAGTTGATACTTGTCAAAACCGGACTTGAAAAACCCAGCACTGGTATTTATCGATGAAATGGTTTTATCGAGAAGTTTATTTTCTGTATAAAAGAAATTAATTATTATTATTATTATTTCTTTTAAAGAATTTCTAAAATGTTTTAAAAGTCTAAGTTTGACTAAAAGTATCAAAGAGAATGGGTTCTCTATATATAAGCCAGTGATTAAAGACAATATTAGATATTATCTCGTAAGCTTATAACAATATTGGAACTGGAGGGACACATCTATAAACAAATCTTGAGATAGAAATACCTGCAAGTAATTCTCTATTTTCTGGAAGTTAATCACAATGTGTTAATGGACATTATTGTGATAGGTGGAAGTCTAGGGATATAGATGAAATTCTATAATCCTAATGGAGTGATAGGAAATGTGTTTCCTAGTAACAATGCTTTAACCAAAAGGTTGAGTACTTGGTCCCACAACCGGAAATAGGAGATCCCTTTAGATCCCACACACAAGGACCTTCTTAAAGTGTTTAATTTAATTATTAATTAAATTAATTAATTTCTCTAAGTAATCACTATATGGTATAGTGAAGCTCTAAAAGGTGGAATCACATTTGATGTGAAAAACCAAATGGGTAGGACCCATTGGGGATTTTGATGAAAAATCAATAAGTGACTAAGGGTATTAGAAACCCTCAAAGGGGTGTGTGGAGTGGGCCCACCTAGGCTGGGACTCCCACTTCAAGGGGAACTTTAACTTTAATTAGTTTCTAATAACTAATCTCCTTATTTGATAAGGTTAGTTAGTTAGTTACTAATTAAAGATTCCCTAATTGTTAGGGATTCTATTAGTTTGTTACTAATCATTAATTAGTTTGTTACTAAGTAAAAAGATTCCTTATTGGATAAGGATATGGTTAGCTAGTTAGTTACTAATAGATAAGGTTAGTTTCTATTAATGATTAATCCTAATTAATTAGGAGAAATCAAGAAAGGAAACAAATCGAGGAATTCTAATTAGATTATGTAAAGTCCATGTTTTTTATGTTGGCATATTCTGGTGTCAAAACAAGTGAGTCTAGGTGTGTATCTTGTGTCTTTGCCGTCAAGCATCCCAAACAACCGAAGTTGAAGACCATTGAAGAACCGTTGAAGACTCGGTTGTTCATTTCCTTCATAGGATGGTAAGTGACCTAGATACCATGCTACCATAGGTGGGAATTGACCTTGCATAATCCTAACATGATACCTTAGGTGGTAAGTGTCCTAGACTAACCATACGGACCCTAGGTGATGAGATAAGTAGTGCAAAACAACTTAAAAATTCTGAAATTTTTCAAAAAACCAAGGTTGCTTATTTTTGGCATATCTCGCAAACCGTAGCTCAGATTTTGCTCTATAAACCATGTCGAAAAGATCTACAACTTTCATAAAGGGTGCGAGACTTGAAAATGAAGTTTAAATTTCAGGTTGGCACTTCAGGGTCGACCTTGACCATTGAGGGTCGACCCTGGGTACAGATATTTTACTATGGGGTTTTTTAACAAAAGGTTGGAAAAGTGAGGGTCGACCCTGGAGGATGGTTCGGTCGACCGAACTGCACACTTGGGTCGACCCAACTATCCCCCAGGGTCGACCCTGATATGGGAGTTTTCGCTAAATCAAGTTTTTATGCCTTTTTGAGTTTTTTTTAGCAACTTTAACACCTTCTAAACTTGGTTTTTGAATTCCCTATTTAACTAGAACCTCTCTAGTTCATGGAGTATAACTCAGGAAGAGTATAGAGATGGTTTTTAACTCCTTCTAGAGTTCATTAAAACTCTAGAAAACTTAGTATTCTCCTCTCCTTTGTTAGTGCATTCAACCTAGAATTTGCAAGCCCAAAGTTCCAATTTTTGCTTGTTTGGACTTGTCCTTTGAAGGAGTCTATCTAGGTGTTGATTTTTATAAAACCATCAACCCGTTCTGGATAGAACACCTTGGCTGGAGTGTTCTGAAGCCTTTACGAAGGATATCGATTTGAGACGGATCGTGGATGTGTGAATTGGTCGGTGGAATCCGAAGCCGTCATTGATGGAAATCGATCGGAAGATCGAGAGCTGTTTTCGAGACACAAAGAGAAGTATGAGCGATTGCGGTTGATCACGGGACTTGTGAGTACGTGATGACTTTTTGAGGCGTGGAGGACTAAGAACTGAAGGACCGAAGTGTCGAGTCCGAATGAGTCAAGTTTGAGTCTTGTAAGTTCTTATTTACTTTGTCTTAGTGGATTCTCATAGCTGGAGTAGGTCCTGTGGTTTTTCCCCGAAGGGTTTCCACGTAAAAATCCTTGTGTTGTGGTTTGCTTAGCTTTCTATTTTCTGCACTTAAAGTACATCATCCCTTAACTTAATAACTTAATTGCTAAAACATCAAAAAGGGTAGATAGACTTATAGGAAGCCCTAACCATCCCCTTGACTTTGTGAGTTCTCAACTCAAACCTTGATTTGAGGTTCACCGAATTGATTTTTTAGATTAGAATGTGGAGACTTGAGTTGCAAGCAACCCAAGCAAGAGCCTATATAAAGGTGGATGCCCACCTTAGAGATTCACTCTCTCCCACACGGTTTGCTCTCTGTCTCTCCTCTCCTCAATATCACGCTCCTCTCTCTCTATTGAGGTGTACGGTCACCCTCTCCCCTCCATCTCTTCTCTTGTCTTCTAGTTTAAAAATAAAGAAGAAGAAGATCAACAATCTTTATCATAAATATTGGATCCTTATTTCAAGATCCTAGAACTGGAATTTTTGGAAGGGCTATTAGCTTCCATTAGAGAAAGCTTTAAAGAAAAAGAAGGTCCATGTGGATTACGAAGGAGACTTGACACTTGTGAAGTTTTGTCGGTTTAGCGTTCTATCGTGGATTTGACACTTGTGAAGTTTCAACCCTCTTTGAATAAAATCAATTAGAATCTTAGTCAGATCTTGGGATTCGATGTATGTCCCCCAAGAACTGTTTTTCTAAAATTCAAAAGAGGTATACTTTCACGCAGTCTAAGCACCACTTCAAATCCTTCTTCAATTTGGACTCCCTCGGCGCATCCCAGTGATAGACTGGCAAGGAAATGATTGGATTACCTTAGTAGTGCACTCCAAATGCCTCACACGTCGCTTCCAGTGGTGAAGCTTCAAACGAGAACAGTGGCCAGACTTTGTGGTTACAGCAAGACCATCAACTGATTCAGCATACCAACTGTGGGTAGAAGATTCTAACATTCCATCCAATATGCCAACACCAAAGAAACTGCATACACCAGTCTCAGCTCCATCAAAAAGAACCATACCCATGCTGAAATGGTGGTTCCCTGGAGAGACAGCTTCAAATCCAGCAGAAGGAGAGAAGGCTACAGAAGGCCCAGCAAGCATTCAGGTAGCAAGAAGCGGAGCGGAACCGTGAACTTCAAGCTATTCAGGGGCAAGTCGAGCAACTCGAGCATACAGTCCAAGCTCTCCAGAAGAGACGCAAAGGCGACGCCAGAGAAATAGCCGTCATCAGGGCCTAACTGCACTTCTACCAAAAGCAGCTTGACAATGGAAATGTTGAGATGATGGACTGGATCCGACAGTTCGGATCCCGAATGTTCAATGCTATTGAGGTAATTTACAACATGGAGGTTGAGGTCACATCCCTCCAACAACAAATCATGGACTTTAACAGTGTACCCCGACCACTTGACTTCGCGATCCCTGATGGACCTACCAAGGATCGAGTCTTTTTCTTTTATTGAGTCGTACAGTCCTATACTCACTTAGCATGCATCAACGAAAAATTCTTTCTAGCATTTTCTTCCTAGCATAATGCATATTCATGTTTAGCCGTTGCATTTTTTTCAGTTGCATGAGTCGACCCATGACTCGCTCTATGATTGTAATTCTTGTAGAAGCAGTAGTCGTAGACCCAGTTTTGATCGAAGTACCAGTCACAGAAGAAGCATCCAGTACTGCCTCTAGTCAGTTGAAATCAATGGCAGAACCATCCGATCAGCAGCAGAGAACCAGTGAGATCTTGCAGTCTCATGACAAGGACATCATAGCCATGCAAGCCAAGCTCGACAGTGTTTTGGAATTCCTAAAGATTCTTATTGGTGCTTGAACCAAAGAACCCTTCATCCAAATCCCTACCGGAGAAAATCCTGAACAACCTCATCTAGAGCCGCATCAACCCATTCCCATTATCATCCCTAACCCTGGGCCCACAACAGGTGTCACGACTCAAAATCCACCCTAGAAGTTAGAGTGAATCTTGGACGACTAATCATGACTTGCTTGACAAACCAACCTGCAAAACCCACAGAGCATATACAATAGAGGACATAAATGGCGGAAACATACACTAACATAGCACAGCGGAAGACGTAAACAAAACTTCTATGTATATACATGTGATCCAAGTTATACAAAAAGATACACAAAAGAAAGTGCGGACATGTCCGCCAAAATACATGGATATATCTCTCTCAACTCACCCACAACTATATCACTCAGAATATACTACCATCTAATAGTAACCCTCGACCGGAGGTTCTTCTAAAGGTTCCTCAACGTACTCCTCCTCCACCCATGGGCCAGGAGCACAGATGTCGCGACCCAAAACCCACCCTAGGAGTTAGAGTGAACTTTGGACGACTAATCATGGCTTACATGACTTGCTTGACAAACCAACCTGCAAAAACCCACAGAGCATATACAATAAGGGATATAAACAGCGGAAACATACTCTAACATAGCACAGCGGAAGTCTAAATAAACCTCTATGTATATACGAATCCAAGTTTACACAAAAGGAATCCAAAAGAAAGTGCGGACAAACCCGACAAAATACATAAATGTATATCTCTCATCTCACCCATAGCTATTCACTCAGAATCCACAACCACCTAATGGTAACCCTCTACTGGAGGTTCCTCCAAAGGCTCCTCGACGTACTCCTCTTCCACCCATGGACCAGGAGCACAAACATCAAATAGAACAGCAGCTCCCTCAGAACCTGCTGACATAAGAAGTACGACTGAGCATGGAATATTCAGCGGGTACCAAATACTAACCAACAGTCATAGCATAAAAATGGCAATACGTAAATCAGGAGCAATTCATATATGTTAGACGGAAACAATTCATATCATACAAGGAAGTAAAAGCAATTTATAATCATGCTTGTATTTCGTAGAAAGCCGATAAAACCCTTGAAAACCTTGTGCACTTGACTTGATTGGAAATACCATTTCCGTGCTTGAAACTTGTCATGTTGTCTTATCTTGTCATATCAAGCGTGTCATGCCATATCATGCTTGCTAGGAAAGTAAACTACTTGTGAGGGAAGGGAGACCCTTCTTCCTAAATGCCCATGCTTGTCATGTCATGTATCATGCTTGCTTGTTTGGAAAAGTAATCTACTTGTGAGAGAAGGGAGACCCTTCTTCCTAAAATGCTCATGCTTGTCATGCCGTGTCATGTCATGCTTGTATCATGCTTGGAAGAGTAAACTACTTGTGAGGGAAGGGAGACCCTTCTTTCTAAATGCTCATGTCATGTCCTTTCACTTGTGAGATGTCCTTGTGAGATGTACTTGCGAGGGAAGGGAAACCCTTCTTATGATATGTATGTACTTGCGAGGGAAGGGAAACCCTTCTTATGATAATGCATGATTGACTTGTCCTTGTCAAGAGCGAGGTAAAACATATCGTAGGATATGTCCCACCTCTAACCATGTTCTTGAAAACCTCGATAAATCATGTCATGCATGCCGTGCTAGTGGGAACCGTGTACATACTTGCATTTAAATTTAAATATGACATTTGGGTAATTTCACAACACATATAATATCAATGATTGAGCAATGTAATATTCATATCATTTAGGGAAAGCAAGAAACACACTATCATAGGCCCTAGCAATATTCATAATTTATTTGGCATGCATTTCCTAATTTACAACTCACTTTATTCACCTTGGCATTTCATCAAACATGGTGTGTTCATTATTCATTATTCCTTTAAACCTAAATCATGCTTTTCTAGGTGGGTTATGCTCACATCACACTTGTATGTTCATTATTAGTACAATGCCCTTTCCCATTCATCCATCACATCATCCACACTGCATCCATTCGCCAACATCCACCTCCATTCACCATTCATACCCATTCACGACCATCCATCTCATAGCTCATGTGTAAATGAAAGAAAATCAAAAGAAATAAAGGGAAAAGAGGAACTATAACTAGGAGGGTAGCAAGAAGTACCGACCTTGATCAAGTGAGGAAGAAATCCCCTTCCAAAAACAACCGTGAGTTGCTGCCCTAGCTTGAGGAGATGCTCCTCACGAGCTTGTGCCTTGATCTTGAAGAAAAATGGGCTTGAGTGGAGTGTGGGTTCACAAACCCCTTGATTTCTCTCCAAAATGGAAACCCTAGGTTGGAATCGCCTTCTCCCCTTTCTCTTATTCTCTCAAACTCTCTAAGTGTTGAATGATGCCCTAAAGGCTCGAGTTAAACTCTTAAGGTAAGAATAAACCGACCAAAAGACCATAATACCCTTACTGAAATTTCTGTAAAAACGCGAGTACTGAACACGTTGAGCTGTGAACAGTGCCAAACACGTTGTGCTGTGAACAGTGCTAGACACGTTGTGCTATGAACAGTGCCAAACACGTTGTGCTGTGAACAGTGCCAAACACGTTGTGCTGTGAACAGTGCCAAACACGTTGTGCTGTGAATAGTACTGAACACGTTGTGCTGTGAACAGTGCCAAACACGCTGTCCGTTGTGAATAACACGTTGTGCTGTGAATAGTGCTGAACACGTTGTCCGTTGTGAATAACACGTTGTGCTGTGAATAGTGCTGAACACGTTGTGTTGTGTATAGTGCTGAGCTCGATGTGCTGTGAATAGTGCTGAACACGTTGTCCGTTGTCTTATGTACAACGTGCCCGTCGTGTTGTACAACGTACACGTTGTTTGATGTACAACGTACCCGTTGTGAGCTGTACAACGTACACGTTGTTGCTGTACAACGTACTCGTTGTCTGTGCCTTATCAGAGCACGTTATCAGAGCTACGCCCTTAGTGCCTTCCGAGC
Source organism: Tetracentron sinense (assembly GCA_015143295.1). Classification (NCBI taxonomy): domain Eukaryota; kingdom Viridiplantae; phylum Streptophyta; class Magnoliopsida; order Trochodendrales; family Trochodendraceae; genus Tetracentron; species Tetracentron sinense. The sequence goes on along the minus strand of CM026565.1, from coordinate 17,390,050 downwards.
TACGATTGCCTATAGGTACAGACTGTTTTGACCATATCTTTTGACTCGTTCGTCCGATTTTGACGATTCAACTTGCGTTGGGTTCGTACTTCGAAAAGGAACATTTCTGACATTTCGGAATTTCCAATTTCTACCTTAATTATTAATTATACCTCTTTAAAGGTAAAATGGCAACGAAAGTGCCATGTATTAAGCATGAAAAAGTCTGGGGCTCTACATCTTCCCCCCCTTACAAAAATTTCATCCTCGAAATTTGGACGGGACATGCATTACAGAATCAAAACAAAAATACAAGCCACATATACAAAACCTATACAAAACTCATTCAATTAATTCTGGGTACTTTGCTTTGACCTCGGCTTCACGCTCCCATGTAGCTTCTTCCCGAGCATGGTGTTGCCATTGCACAAGAACCAAAGGGATTGTCTTGTTGCGAAGCACCTGATCTCTTCGATCCAAAATCTGAACCGGCTTTTCAATCAAGGTGAAGTCCTCTCGAATCTCCAACGGTTCCAAGTCTATGACATGCGAAGGATCCGCAATGTACTTCCGAAGCATAGACACATGGAAGACGTTGTGAACTGCGGCCATGTGAGGTGGGAGAGCTACCCTGTAAGCAACCTCACCAACTTGTGTGATAATCTCAAAAGGCCCAACATACCGAGGACTGAGCTTGCCTCGCTTTCCAAATCTCATGATCCCTTTGCTAGGAGATACTTTCACAAAAACTTGATCCCCTACTTGAAATTCCAAGTCCCTACGGCGCGTGTCCGCATAACTTTTCTGGCGATCTTGAGCGGCTTTCAATCGATCCCGAATGATCTTAACTGTGCCTGCAGTTTGCTCAATCAACTCCGGACCAAGTACTTTCCTTTCTCCTACCTCATCCCAATAGAGAGGAGACCTACAACTTCGCCCATACAAGGCCTCAAATGGTGCCATTTGGATACTCGCCTGATAGCTGTTATTATAGGCGAATTCAACCAAAGGCAAATGCTCTTCCCAACTGCCTCTGAAATCCAACATACAAGCCCGAAGCATGTCTTCAATGACTTGGTTCACTCTCTCGGTTTGTCCATCCGTCTGTGGATGAAAAGCGGTACTGAAATCAAGTCGGGAACCCATAGCCTCCTGGAAGCTTTTCCAGAATCGTGATCTGAATCTTGGATCCCGATTTAACACAATACTAACGGGCACTCCGTGCAACCTCAGCACTTTCTTGATGTACAAAGCGGCTAACTGGCTAGAGTTGAAAGTAGTTCGGTAAGGTAAGAAGTGAGCGGACTTCGTCAAACGATCCACTACTACCCATATCGCATCTGAGCCCCTTGCCGTCTTTGGCAAGCCAACTATGAAATCCATGGATATGTTCTCCCATTTCCACTCGGGAATCGGAAGGGACTGTAATAGACCTGCGGGCCGCATGTGTTCTGCTTTCACCTGTTGACACACCAAGCACCGTGCTACATATTCCGCAACCTCCCTCTTCATATTCCGCCACCAAAAGTGACTCTTGAGGTTCCGGTACATCTTTGTACCCCCTGGATGCACTGTGTACTTCGAACGGTGTGCTTCATCCAAAATCTCTCTTCGAAGATCTGCATTGGCTGGGACGCACAGCCTTCCCTTGAATGTGATAGCACCCCGACTAGTGAGAGAAAAGTCTTCACTGCCCTTGGCAACTTCCTTGTCCCGGAAAACCAACAATTCCGCATCCATGGCTTGATATTCTTGGATCAAATCTATAATGTACGGCCGAACTGTAACATTTGCCAAGGTAGGACCATGGACAGAGTTATTCACACTGATATCCAGATTTGCCAAATCTTCTAGTAGCTTCCATTCTTGAACCAACATGTGTGCTAACAATCCTGGAGGTCTTCTACTCAAAGCATCAGCCACTACATTTGCTTTACCCGGGTGGTATTGAATGGTACAATCATAGTCTTTCAAAAATTCCATCCAACGCCGTTACCTTAGATTCAATTCCTTTTGGGAAAAGAGATACTTGAGACTCTTGTGATCGGTGAACACATAGAACTCCACCCCATAAAGGTAATGACGCCAAATCTTAAGTGCAAATATGACTGCCGTAAGCTCCAAGTCGTGCGTGGGATAATTCTTCTCATGCTCCTTCAATTGCCTTGATGCATAGGCAATGACTTTCTTGTGCTGCATGAGTACACACCCAAGTCCAACGTGTGAGGCATCACTATACACCTCATACCCATAAGGTCCAGATGGCACAGTAAGGACAGGGGCTGTAGTAAGCCTCTTCTTCAGTTCCGTGAAACTGATCTCGCACTTATCACTCCATACAAACTTGGCGTTCTTCCTTGTCAGGTAAGTGAGCGGTGCTGCAAGGCTAGAGAAACCCTCTACGAATCTCCTGTAGTAGCCTGCCAACCCAAGGAAGCTGCGTATCTCCGTAACACTCTTGGGCCTCGCCCAACTCATAATTGCTTCGATCTTCTTTGGATCTACCGAGATACCTTCTGCAGAAACAACGTGGCCTAGGAATGCCACCTCTTCCAACCAAAACTCACACTTGCTAAGTTTGGCGTATAGCTTGTGCTCTCTTAGTATTTCCAAAGCCAGGCATAGGTCGCGTGTGTGATCTTCCCGTGTCTGGGAATAGACCAAAATGTCATCAACAAATACAATCACGCACCTATCAAGATATGGCCGGAACACCCGGTTCATCAAATCCATAAAGGTTGCCGGCGCGTTCGTGAGTCCAAAAGGCATCACCAAGAACTCGTAGTGTCCATACCGAGTCCTGAAAGCAGTTTTGGGAACATCTTCAACTGATGGTAACCGGACCGAAGATCGATCTTAGAGAAAAATTTTGCTCCCTTCAACTGATCGAACAAGTCATCAATCCTATGCAATGGATACCTATTCTTTATAGTGACTTTGTTCAATTGCCGGTAATCGACGCACATCCGCATCGAACCATCTTTCTTCTTAACAAACAACACCGGGGCACCCCACGGTGAGACACTTGGTCGAATGAAACCAAGGCCTTGTAATTCCTCCAACTGAGTCTTCAACTCCTTGAGTTCTACCGAGGCCATTCTATACGGAGCCCGAAAGATGGGAGCTGTGCCTGGTGCAAGCTCGATCACAAACTCAATCTCCCTGTTTGGAGGTAATCCTGGCAACTCCTCTGGAAATACATCCAGGAATTCACTCACGACCGGAATAGTCGAAGAGTCCTTTGCCTCGGGGTTCACTAAGCTCAATGCCGCAAAGCGGGCAATGTCTCTACTTCTCAATCCTCGAAAGTGAAATGGTTTTCCTTCTACCAGCTTGAAGAGTACCATCTTCTCAAAGCAAGCTACATGCCTACGATGTGCTGCTAACCAATCCATCCCCAAAATAACGTCAAAGTCCTAGAATCCAAGGATGATGAGATCAACCGCCAACTCGTGGCTTCCAACTTGGACCCCACTATTTCTATACACTTTATCTGCCAATACTGTTTTACCGAGAGGAGTCGAAATGGCTAACTCCGGTTCTAGCTAACTTGGCTCTACAGAAAAGCCTACTGAAAAACTCGGTGAGACAAATGAATGAGTAGACCCGGTATCAATCAACACTCGAGCCAAATACTCATTGACTAGTAGGGTTCCTTGCACCACATCATCAGATGCAAGTGCATCACCCTCTGTCAAGGCAAAAACTCACCCCTGGTTTGCCTGGCGAGAATGAGGTGTAGACCAGGTAGTCTGAGATGACGCCTGGTATGATCCTGCTGGGCGTGCTGGGGGCCTACTACCCTGAGACTGGCCTGGTAAATGCCGGCTAGGGCAATCCCTGATCATGTGGCCCTGGCGACCGTAATGATAACATCCACCAGATGCTCTTCGGCAATCTCCTACCGGATGCCTTTTGCCGCATGAAGTGCAGACCTCATATGTGTAGGCCGGAGGGGCCGAAGGTGGTGTATACCTCGCTGCCTGAGGTGTAACTGGCCGAGGGGCCGGAAGAGCCTGAGGTCGAGGTGCCTATGGCACGTACTGCAGTGGGGCTGGAGGCGCATAAGTCGGCCTCATCTGTGGTGCTAGCCATGTATACTGATAAGGACCAGTCCGGACCCGCCTCCCTAAAGGTACCGAACCACTAGATTGGCCTCTCGCCAATTCTCTCTTCTTGGACACGGTCTCTGAATTGCTCTCAACCAACAAGGCCTTGTCTACCACTTCAGGGTAGGTAGCATGCCTGAAAACGGAAACCTTCTCCATAATAACATCCTTGAGCCCTTGCTCAAATCTTCTCGCCTTCATTGCCTCAGTAGCAACCATATGAGGCGCGAATCTCGACAACTCCGAGAACTTGGCCTCATAAGCGGCCACAGACATCGAACCTTGCTCAAGGTTGATGAATTCTCTCTCTTTCTTCTCCAGTGCACCGATCGGAAAATACTTCTTGTAAAAAGTATCTCTGAACTCCTCCCAAGTCCAAGGTTGACCCTGCATGGTCAAATCTCGTGTCCTCAATGCGGACAACCACCAATGGTGGGCTTCACCCTCTAGCATGAAAACTGCCCATGCTACTCTATCCTCCTCTGTAGGCGAGAGGACCGCAAAGATCTTCTCCATCTGGAGGATCCATGCCTCCGCAGCAAGAGCGTCCACACTCCTATGGAAGGGTGGAGGCCTCAATCTCCTGAATGCCTCAACTCCAGCGGTACGGTGTACTGGAGCTGCGGGCGGTGGAGTAGGTGCCGCCGACGATGGTATAGCTTGTTGAGCCGCCAGTATGGCGAGTGTCTCAGCAATAGAGCCTAAGACCTGAGAGAGGTCCGGCTGCTCATCCTCATCCCGTGAAGAAGAGGAAGCTCTGGTATGTGGTCCACGACCCCGTGTGCCCCGCCTCATGACTAAAGTCCTGAGAACAATAGCACCACATGAGTCTCAGTTGAAACCACAGTTTATTTCAATGTCGTTTCACAATAATTCAATTTGTATTAGTTGTATAATACTAATATACATCACATCAAGTCATCAGAGTATTCATCACATTATACTTATACTTTAGCGTTCTAGCGTACCTAGGACCGTACTTGGTTAAAGCAACCATTTTAGACTAAGACTAAAGTTTAGTCTTACACTTGGATCAAGACTCTCTTTCGACTTACTTCCTTCCTAACTTGTTTCCTAACATATGCTCTTGGCAAGCCGTGGTATAAGATTTTAAGTGACCCTAGAGACCTAAAGCCTAAGCTCTGATATCACTTCTGTCGCGACCCAAAACCCACCCTAGGAGTTAGAGTGAACTTTGGACGACTAATCATGGCTTACATGACTTGCTTGACAAACCAACCTGCAAAAACCCACAGAGCATATACAATAAGGGATATAAACAGCGGAAACATACTCTAACATAGCACAGCGGAAGTCTAAACAAACCTCTATGTATATACGAATCCAAGTTTACACAAAAGGAATCCAAAAGAAAGTGCGGACAGACCCGACAAAATACATAAATGTATATCTCTCATCTCACCCACAGCTATTCACTCAGAATCCACAACCACCTAATGGTAACCCTCTACTGGAGGTTCCTCCAAAGGCTCCTCGACGTACTCCTCTTCCACCCATGGACCAGGAGCACAAACATCAAATGGAGCAGCAGCTCCCTCAGAACCTGTCGACATAAGAAGTACGGCTGAGCATGGAATACTCAGCGGGTACCAAATACTAACCAACAGTCATAGCATAAAAATGGCAATACGTAAATCAAGAGCAATTCATATATGTTAGACGGAAACAATTCATATCATACAAGGAAGTAAAAGCAATTTATAATCATGCTTGTATTTCGTAGAAAGCCGATAAAACCCTTGAAAACCTTGTGCACTTGACTTGATTGGAAATACCATTTCCGTGCTTGAAACTTGTCATGTTGTCTTATCTTATCATATCAAGCGTGTCATGCCATATCATACTTGCTTGGAAAGTAAACTACTTGTGAGGGATGGGAGACCCTTCTTCCTAAATGCCCATGCTTGTCATGTCATGTATTGTAACGCCCCGAAATACCCCCTAGGAGTTTAGGGATATTTTAGGTGTCACACTGCGTACCTATCAAACCATCCTGCAATGTACAAGATAAAATGTAACGCCCCGAAATACCCCCTAGGAGTTTAGGGATATTTTAGGTGTCACACTGCGTACCTAACAAACCATCCTGTAATGCACAAGATAAAATACAGTACTAACAACGATAATCAGAGCGCGGAAGCTATCATATATACGGAAGCGTAAACAAATTTTCATTTCTTCTGATGATTCCAAAATAGTATTCCAAGTTAACATAGATACAAGACATGTCTAAGTCTAAGGTGGACAGGCCCACCTATCAAAATATCAAAATACACAAGACCCTCTCATACTCTCCCCTCAACAGTAGTCGAGGTATGGCCACGCATCGAGGTCTCGGTCAGCCTGAGACTGTAATGGGATAGCCGGCTCTCTCTCCTCTATATACTCTTCCTCGACCCAAGGCTCCGGGTCGAGGGCTCCCTCAGTACCTGCCGACATGAAAGTACGGCTGAGCATGGAATACTCAGCGAGTACAAGCTACTAGCAGACCATAACAATAATAAAACACACAATAGTAATATCATACAAGCAGTAATAGAAACATCACAAAGAAATAGTATAGGGCATAACACAATACAAGCATCCTGACGTGCGTACATGAATGCGAAAACGCTGATAAAACTCATGCTTGAAAACCCCTGTCATGTCCCGGTATGCCTCGTAGAAATCATGTATGCGTGCATGCATGAATGCATGATCATCATCTTGTAAACCTCCATCTTGTAAACTTGTGAGCCAGAGGCTAGCACCCGAATCTCCCTGGGCTGCCAACCTCCTTGATATGCAATGCACTTGTGAGCCAGAGGTTAGTACCCGAATCCTCCCTGGGCTACCAACCTCCTTGTTATGAAATGCACTTGTGAGCCAGAGGCTAGCACCCGAATGTCCCTGGGCTACCAACCTCCTTGTTATGCAATGCACTTGTGAGCCAGAGGTTAGTACCCGAATCCTCCCTGGGCTACCAACCTCCTTGTTATGAAATGCACTTGTGAGCCAGAGGCTAGCACCCGAATGTCCCTGGGCTACCAACCTCCTTGACATGCAATATTTCTTGTTGTTTATTATATGCACATGCTCTTGAAATCACGGTTCATGCTATCATGCGTGCTCGTGTACGTGTCCATAGTGACAATCATGATAATGGAAATAACCAAATATGACATTATAATTCAATTCATGATATGAACATAAGTAACATAAGTAGTTTGCATAACATTTGATCAATTTATCATTTATAAGGACGCATGCATAAAACCCATTTCCATGTCCTTCATTGAGATCATTTATTCATAGTTTAGGCATTTTGTCAAACACTTTCATACGTTATTCCTTAGTAGTTTATCTCCTTCTTTTTAATGCATATTTTCCATTCAATCACACAAGGGTAAGTTTGTTATTTGTACAATGCCCATCCTCCATTTTCCAATCCACATCCCACACATCATATATCACACATTCGGCATCCAATCGCCGTATCCAACCTCCATCCAAGCATCCCTACTCTTTCTTTATCTTGTTTATATTTATTATAGATGACACATTTTGCAAGGAATAAAACACACTAACAAGAATCATATTTCATAAGGAAAAAACCTAGATTTATTGCTAGGGTAAGTTAGTAGGGTGTACTAACCTTAAATCAAGGCTTGATCCTTGGTAAAAACCTTGATTGAAGCTCCAACTTGAAAGAAGAACACCTTTGCTTGAAGGAGACTTGAGTTGGGGAAGAAACCCCTTTCAAAAACGTGCTTGGGTTGCTGCCCTAGCTTGGAGAATGGTTCACACACGAGCTTGAGCCTCGATTTTGAAGCAACTCGAGTTGGGGTGAGCTATGGTTCTTAAACCCCCTTTGATTTCCTTCTCAAAACCAAACCCTAGGTTAGAGCTTTCTCCTCTTCTCTCTCTATCTCTCAAAAGCCCTCAAATGTTGTAAGTGAGGCCTAAAAGGGTCGAGCAAACCCTTATGGGTAAGGGTTTAACACCCAAAAGACGAAAACGCCCTTACTGAAATTTCTGCAAAAACGCGAAGACCGAGCGATCGGTGGTTATGACCGATCGATCGGTTACCTACCGAGCGATCGGTGTTTATGACCGATCGACCGGTCAAAAACTCACTCTCTGGAAAATTTCCCCATACAAAATTTCTGACCGTGCGATAGCTACCGATCGATCGGTTATGGACCGATCGATCGCTGACTGGACCGAGCGATCGGTTCTCTGTATGTCTGGACTGTTTTGACCATATCTTTTGACTCGCTCGTCGGATTTCGACGATTCAACTTGCGTTGGGTTCGTCTTTCGAAAACACACATTTTTGACGTTTCAGAATTTCTGATTTCTCCCTTATTTATTAATTAGACTATAAAAACGGCCAATTAGCTACGAAGGTGCTATTCATTAAGGATGAAAAAGTCCGGGGTGCTACATAAAATACAATACTAACAACGATAATCAGAGCGCGGAAGCTATCATATATGCGGAAGCGTAAACAAATTTTCATTTCTTCGGATGATCCAAAATGGTATTCCAAGTTGACATAAATACAAAACACATCTAAGTCTAAGGTGGACAGGCCCACCTATCAAAATATCAAACTGCATAAGACCCTCTCATACTCTCCCCTCAACAGTAGTCGAGGTATAGCCACGCATCGAGGTCTCGGTCCGCCTGAGACTGTAATGGAATAGCCGGCTCTCTCTCCTCTATATACTCTTCCTCGACCCAAGGCTCCGGGTCGAGGGCTCTCTCAGTACCTGCCGACATGAAAGTACGGCTGAGCATGGAATACTCAGCGAGTACAAGCTACTAGCAGACCATAACAATAATAAAACACACAATAGTAATATCATACAAGCAGTAATAGAAACATCACAACGAAACAGTATAGGGCATAACACAATACAAGCATCCTGACGTGCGTACATGAATGCGAAAACGCCGATAAAACTCATGCTTGAAAACCCATGTCATGTCCCGGTATGCCTCGTAGAAATCATGTATGCGTGCATGCATGAATGCATGATCATCATCTTGTAAACCTCCATCTCGTAACTTGTGAGCCAGAGGCTAGCACCCGAATATCCCTGGGCTCCCAACCTCCTTGATATGCAATGCACTTGTGAGCCAGAGGCTAGCACCCGAATGTCCCTGGGCTACCAACCTCCTTGTTATGCAATGCACTTGTGAGCCAGAGGCTAGCACCCGAATGTCCCTGGGCTACCAACCTCCTTGTTATGCAATGCACTTGTGTTTATTATATGCACATGCTCTTGAAATCTCGGTTCATGCTATCATGCGTGCTCATGTGCGTGCCAATAATAACAATCGTGGGAATGCGCTTAACAAAAGAGATATGGTATTACAATTCAATTCATAATATTAGCATAGGTAACTTAAGTAATTCACATGACATTGGATCAATTCATCGTCTATAAGAACACATGCATAAAACCTATTTCCATTTTCTTCATTTAAACCATTTATTCATAGTTTAGGTATTTTTTTTCAAACACATAGTATGCTATTTTCCTTCATGGTTCATTTCCATCCTTTTAGTGCATATTTTCCATTCAATCACACAAAGGTAAGTTTATTATTTGAGCAATGCCCATCCTCCATTATCCAACCCACAACCCACACATGCCATACATCACTCATTCGGCATCCAATCGCCACATCCAACATTCCATCCACACATCCACGCGTTTTCCATTATCTTGTTTATATTTAATGAGGGATAACACATTTTGTAAGGAATAAAACATACTAACAAGAATCATATTTCATGAGGAAAACCTAGATTTATTGTTAGGGTAAGTTAGTAGGGTGTACTAACCTTGAATCAAGGCTTGATCCTTGGTAGAAACCTTGATTGAAGCTCCAAAAGGGGTAGGGAACAACCCTTGCTTGAGGAAGACTCGAGTTGGGGAAGAAATCCCTTTCAAAAACGTGAGTGAGGGCTGCCCTAGCTTTGAGAATGCACCCCACCCGAGCTTGAGTTGAAATCTTGAAGAAAACGTGCTTGGGGACGATCTAGGGTCTTCACCCCTTTGATTTCTTCTCCAAAAGCAACCTAGGTTTTAGGAAACCCTTTTCTCTTCTCTCTTATCTCCAAAATCTCTCTAAGTATAGTGAATGATGCCCTAAGGCTCGGGCAAGCCTTAAGGAGAAAGGGTTTAACCCCCAAAAGACGAAAAAGCCCTTAATGAAAATCCTGCAAAAACGCGAAGACCGAGCGATCGGTAGTTATGACCGATCGATCGGTTGCCTACCGAGCGATCGGTGTTTATGACCGATCGACCGGTCAAAAACTCACTCTCTGGAAAATTTCCCCATACAAAATTTCTGACCATGCGATAGCTACCGATCGATCGGTTATGGACCGATCGATCGCTGACTGGACCGAGCGATCGGTGCTCTGTATGTCTGGACTGTTTTGACCATATCTTTTGACTCGCTCGTCGGATTTTGACGATTCAACTTGCGTTGGATCCGTCTTTCGAAAACGAACATTTTTGACATTTCGTAATTTCCGATTTCTCCCTTATTTATTAATTAGACTACAAAAACAGCCAATTAGCTACGAAGGTGCTATTCATTAAGGATGAAAAAGTCCGGGGTGCTACATTCTCCCCCCCTTACAAAAATTTCATCCCCGAAATTTGGACGATACATACATGCACAAAATCAAAACAAAATTACAAGCCATATGCACAAGTCTATTCAAATAACTCGGGGTACTTTGCTTTGACTTCAGCTTCACGCTCCCACGTGGCTTCTTCTCGTGCATGATGTTGCCATTGTACGAGGACTAGCGGAATAGTCTTGTTGCGAAGCACTTGATCTCTCCTATCCAAAATATGAACCGGCTTCTCAACTAAAGTGAGGTCCTCTCGGATCTCAATCGGATCAAGCTCGATGACATGAGAAGAATCCGAGATGTACTTCCGGAGCATAGAGACATGGAATACATTATGGACCGCCGCCATGTGAGCGGGCAAAGCAACACGGTAAGCCACCTCGCCAACTCGAGTAATGATCTCGAATGGACCCACATATCTCGGGCTAAGCTTGCCTCTCTTCCCGAATCGCATAACGCCTTTGGTCGGTGAAATCCTTACAAACACAAGATCACCGATTCGGAATTCAAGATCCCTCCTTCGGTTGTCGGCATAGCTTTTCTGTCTATCTTGTGCGGTCTTTAACCTCTCCCGGATAAGCTTGACCTTATCCGCGGTTTGTTCAATTAACTCGGGGCCCAAAATCTTTCTTTCTCCCACTTCATCCCAATACAACGGGGATCTACAACTCCTTCCGTACAAAGCCTCGAAAGGCGCCATTTGTATACTTTCTTGATAACTATTGTTGTAAGCGAATTCCACCAAAGGTAGGTGATCTTCCCAACTTCCCATGAAGTCTAGCATACATGCTCGGAGCATATCTTTAATAACCTGATTCACCCTCTCGGTTTGCCCGTCGGTCTGTGGGTGGAAAGCTGTGCTAAAGTCTAACCGGGAGCCCATTGCGCCTTGAAAACTTTTCCAAAACCTGGATGTGAATCTTGGATCTCTATCCGACACAATACTCACTGGCACCCCGTGTAATCGGACTATTTCCTTGATGTATAGATCCGATAACTGATTGGAGTTGAATGTAGTCCGGTACGGTAAGAAATGAGCGGACTTCGTGAGTCTATCAACAACTACCCATATAGCATCGGTCTTCCTAACCGTCTTCGGCAACCCCACGATGAAGTCCATAGAGATATGTTCCCATTTCCACTCGGGAATAGGGAGAGACTGCAAAAGACCCGCCGGTCTCAAATGCTCTGCTTTCACCTGTTGGCACACCAAACACCGTGCCACATACTCCGCAACCTCCCTCTTCATGTTTCGCCACCAGAAGTGACTCTTGAGGTTCCGATACATCTTTGTCCCCCCGGGATGCACTGTATACTTAGATTGGTGAGCTTCGTCCATAATCTCTCTCCGAAGGTCTGTATTGGCTGGGACACAAAGCCTTCCCTTGAATGTAATAGCACCTCGGCTAGAGAGAGAGAAGTCCGTACTACCCTTGGCCACTTCCTTATCCCGGAAAGCCAACAAGTCAGTGTCTGTGGCTTGATACTCCTGGATCAAGTCTATAAGGTACGGCCGAACTGTAACATTCGCCAAAACCGGACTGCGGACAGAATCGTTCACACTGATGTCTAGATTTACCAAATCGTCTAACAGTCTCCATTCCCGCACCAACATGTGAGCCAACAACCCCGATGGTTTCCTACTCAGAGCGTCTGCCACAACATTTTCTTTTCCCGGGTGGTATTGGATAGTGCACTCGTAGTCCTTTAAGAACTCAATCCAACGCCGTTGTCGTAAGTTTAGCTCTTTTTGGGAAAAGAGATACTTGAGGCTCTTGTGGTCCATGTACACGTAGAACTCTACCCCGTACAGATAATGTCGCCAAATTTTAAGTGCAAACACGACCGCCGCAAGCTCCAAGTCGTGAGTGGGGTAGTTCTTTTCATGCTCTTTCAACTGCCTTGATGCATAGGCAATGACCTTCTTGTGTTGCATTAGGACACACCCGAGTCCAACATGTGAGGCATCACTGTACACCTCATACCCAAAAGGTCCAGATGGCACAGTAAGGACAGGGGCTGTGGTGAGGCGTTTCTTCAACTCTTGGAAACTTACTTCACATCGGTCACTCCAACTGAACTTTGTATTTTTTCTTGTCAAGTAGGTGAGAGGTGTAGCCAAACTGGAGAATCCCTCCACAAATCTCCGGTAGTAGCCTGCCAATCCGAGGAAACTACGTATCTCCGTGACGCTCTTGGGCCTCTCCCAACTCATGACTGCCTCAACCTTGGCTGGATCTACAGAAATGCCCTCGGCCGACACCACGTGTCCAAGAAATGCAACCTTCTCTAACCAGAACTCGCACTTACTCAATTTGGTATATAGCCTATGCTCTCTCAACATCTCCAGAGCAAGGCGGAGGTCTCGTGCGTGATCTTCCCGTGTCTGGGAATACACCAAAATGTCATCAATGAATACAATCACGCATCGATCCAAGTAAGATCGGAACACCCGGTTCATCAAATCCATGAATGCCGCCGGTGCATTCGTCAGCCCAAAAGGCATGACAAGGAACTCGTAATGCCCATACCGAGTCCTAAAAGCCGTCTTCGAAACATCTTCCGCCTTGATCCTTAATTGATGATACCCCGATCTAAGATCAATTTTGGAGAAAAATCTCGCTCCCTTCAGTTGGTCAAACAAGTCGTCTATCCTTGGCAAGGGATAACGATTCTTGATAGTTACCTTGTTCAACTGACGGTAGTCTATACACATCCTCATAGACCCGTCCTTCTTCTTCACAAAGAGAACCGGAGCTCCCCACGGTGAGACACTTGGTTGGATGAAACCAAGTTGTTGTAACTCCTCAATCTGTTTCTTCAATTCTTCCAGCTCTATAGGGGCCATTCTATACGGTGCCCTTGAAATTAGAGCGGTGCCCGGAGTAAGCTCTATAGCGAACTCAATCTCCCGATTCGAAGGTAACCCGGGAAGTTCCTCCGGAAACACGTCCAAAAATCACTCACGACCGGAATGGCCGAGGAGTTTTGTGCTTCTAGGTTTGCTATACTCAAGGCTGCGAGGCGAGCAAGGTCCCTCTCTCTTAATCCTCGGAAGTGAAAAGGCTTACCCCCTTCCGGCTTGAAATTCACCATCTTCTCAAAACACGTAACATGCCCGTGATGGTTTGACAACCAATCCATCCCTAAGATGACATCAAAATCCAAGTCTTGAAAATCTAGGACGATGAGATCGGCTAACAGTTCATTCTCCCCCACTTGAATCACACTATCCCTGAATATCTTGTCCGTATCAACTGACTTGCCGAGTGGAGTTGCAATGGTCAACTCCTGCTTTAACGGAGTAGCCTCAGTCAAAAATCCCTTTGCGAAACTAGGCGACACAAAGGAGTGAGTGGATCTTGTGTCGATCAACACTCGGGCAAGACATTCGTTCACTAACAAAGCGCCTGTGCGATTAAGTGACTACTATTAGTAGATTTCAAACAACGAGCATCATACATAGGTAACCCTTAATATAGAAACTCACAAAGCAAACCATAGAAATTTTACACAATTTAAACTCTAGAATTCGTGCGTACCTTGCACGACATCGTCGGATGCACGTGCGTCTCTCTCTGATAGGGCGAAAACTCGACCCTGTGTGGCTGGGCGAGGAAGCCGTGTAGACGGTGAGGCTATCGAAGCCTGAGAAGAGCTAGGCTGAGATGTCTGCCTAACCAGGGGCCTGCTCCCTGAAGACTGAGTTGGCAATTGACGCCGGGGACAATCTCTGACCATGTGGCCTTGGTCACCACAATGGAAGCAACTTCCTGAAACTCTCCTGCATTCTCCCGCTGGATGCCTCCTCCCACAAAGAGTGCAAACATCATGTAAATAGGAGGAAGGAGCATATCCCGTAGCCTGAGTAACTGCAGGGCGAGGAGCATATGAGGTAGCCGGGCGAAAGGCCGGTGGAGCAAAAGAGTGGGGAGCCTGTGGTGCTGAATACATCCTCTGTGACTGAGCCGGCCCTGCGGACTGATACAAGCTCGTCCTTGCTCTTTTCTCCCCTGAACTACTCGACTGTCCTTTTTCCATTCCTCTCCTTTTGAAGAACTCCTCGGAGTTCGACTCGGCCAATAGTGCTTTATCAACAACTTCGGAATATGTCTCATGTCTAAACATCGAGACTCGGTCCTTACGATAGGCCTTCAACCCCCTCTCAAATTTCTGGGCCTTCATAGCCTCGGTCGCTATCATGTGTGGAGCAAATTGAGATAGCTCCGAAAATTTGGCTTCATAAGCCGCTACGGACATATTACCTTGCTCCAAGGTAATAAATTCGACTTCCATCTTTTCTTTCATCCCGACCGGAAAGTACTTCTTGTTGAAAACCTCCAAGAATTCCTCCCAAGTCCAATTTTGACCTTGCCGGGTCAACTCTCGGGTCCGAAGTGCAGACTTCCACCAGTGATCGGCCTTGCCTTCAAGCATAAAGGCGGCCCATGTGACCCTTTCCACTTCAGTAGGTGCTAATACCGAGAATATGTTCTCAAGTTGCCGGATCCAACCCTCGGCAACAAGTGGATCAATGCTTCCACAAAAAGTTGGAGGCCTCATCCTCCGAAAAGCTTCTATCCCGGCTTGGGCTCGGTTAGGAGGAGCCGGTACAAGTGCCGCATTAGGCGGAGTGGCCGGTTGCCTTGCCGCCAACATAGCCAAAGTCTCGGCTATGGATGCGAATGCTTGGGCAAAGTCGGGTTGATCATCACCCGATGGAGCATCACCTCCATTACCCCTCGTGTTGTACCCGCGACCCCGGGTATTGCGTCTCATGATTTCTCCTGAGAACGACAATACAACATGAGTCTAACTTGGATACGCATTTAGTACAAATTTCGCAATTCACTCAATACATATTCATCAAGCACATTCAATAAGTACAACACAAATAATGTACACATGGTATATAACACAATAGCATAACATACAATCCGTGTTCCTAGTGTAGGACTCTATGTTCAGTTGAAGTTCAACCCATTTTGACTAAGACTAACTTGTTAGTCTATACTTGGAATACAACTCTCTAAGGTGATTCTAATACCTTGTTCAATCATCTAAGTGACCCTAGGGACTCTAATGCCTAGAGCTCTGATACCACTCTGTAACGCCCCGAAATACCCCCTAGGAGTTTAGGGATATTTTAGGTGTCACACTGCGTACCTATCAAACCATCCTGCAATGCACAAGATAAAATACAATACTAACAACGATAATCAGAGCACGGAAGCTATCATATATGCGGAAGCGTAAACAAATTTTCATTTCTTCGGATGATCCAAAATGGTATTCCAAGTTGACATAAATACAAAACACATCTAAGTCTAAGGTGGACAGGCCCACCTATCAAAATATCAAAATGCATAAGACCCTCTCATACTCTCCCCTCAACAGTAGTCAAGGTATGGCCACGCATCAAGGTCTCGGTCCGCCTGAGACTGTAATGGAATAGCCGGCTCTCTCTCCTCTATATACTCTTCCTCGACCCAAGGCTCCGGGTCGAGGGCTCCCTCAGTACCTGCCGACATGAAAGTACGGCTGAGCATGGAATACTTAGCGAGTACAAGCTACTAGCAGACCATAACAATAATAAAACACACAATAGTAATATCATACAAGCAGTAATAGAAACATCACAAAGAAACAGTATAGGGCATAACACAATACAAGCATCCTGACGTGCGTACATGAATGTGAAAACGCCGATAAAACTCATGCTTGAAAACCCATGTCATGTCCCTGTATGCCTCGTAGAAATCATGTATGCGTGCATGCATGAATGCATGATCATCATCTTGTAAACCTCCATCTCGTAACTTGTGAGCCAGAGGCTAGCACCCGAATATCCCTGGGCTGCCAACCTCCTTGATATGCAATGCACTTGTGAGCCAGAGGCTAGCACCCGAATGTCCCTGGGCTACCAACCTCCTTGTTATGCAATGCACTTGTGAGCCAGAGGCTAGCACCCGAATGTCCCTGGGCTACCAACCTCCTTGTTATGCAATGCACTTGTGTTTATTATATGCACATGCTCTTGAAATCTCGGTTCATGCGATCATGCGTGCTCATGTGCGTGCCAATAATAACAATCGTGGGAATGCGCTTAACAAAAGAGATATGGTATTACAATTCAATTCATAATATTAGCATAGGTAACTTAAGTAATTCACATGACATTGGATCAATTCATCGTTTATAAGAACACATGTATAAAACCTATTTCCATTTTCTTCATTTAAACCATTTATTCATAGTTTAGGTATTTTTTTTCAAACACATAGTATGCTATTTTCCTTCATGGTTCATTTCCATCCTTTTAGTGCATATTTTCCATTCAATCACACAAAGGTAAGTTTATTATTTGTGCAATGCCCATCCTCCATTATCCAACCCACAACCCACACATGCCATACATCACTCATTCGGCATCCAATCGCCACATCCAACATTTCATCCACACATCCACGCGTTTTCCATTATCTTGTTTATATTTAATGGGGGATAACACATTTTGTAAGGAATAAAACATACTAACAAGAATCATATTTCATGAGGAAAACCTAGATTTATTGTTAGGGTAAGTTAGTAGGGTGTACTAACCTTGAATCAAGGCTTGATCCTTGGTAGAAACCTTGATTGAAGCTCCAAAAGGGGTAGGGAACAACCCTTGCTTGAGGAAGACTCGAGTTGGGGAAGAAATCCCTTTCAAAAACGTGAGTGAGGGCTGCCCTAGCTTTGAGAATGCACCCCACCCGAGCTTGAGTTGAAATCTTGAAGAAAACGTGCTTGGGGACGATCTAGGGTCTTCACCCCTTTGATTTCTTCTCCAAAAGCAACCTAGGTTTTAGGAAACCCTTTTCTCTTCTCTCTTATCTCCCAAATCTCTCTAAGTATAGTGAATGATGCCCTAAGGCTCGGGCAAGCCTTAAGGAGAAAGGGTTTAACCCCCAAAAGACGAAAAAGCCCTTAATGAAAATCCTGCAAAAACGCGAAGACCGAGCGATCGGTAGTTATGACCGATCGATCGGTTGCCTACCGAGCGATCGGTGTTTATGACCGATCGACCGGTCAAAAACTCACTCTCTGGAAAATTTCCCCATACAAAATTTCTGACCGTGCGATAGCTACCGATCGATCGGTAATGGACCGATCGATCGCTGACTGGACCGAGCGATCGGTGCTCTGTATGTCTGGACTGTTTTGACCATATCTTTTGACTCGCTCGTCGGATTTCGACGATTCAACTTGCGTTGGATCCGTCTTTCGAAAACGAACATTTTTGACATTTCAGAATTTCCGATTTCTCCCTTATTTATTAATTAGACTACAAAAACGGCCAATTAGCTACGAAGGTGCTATTCATTAAGGATGAAAAAGTCCGGGGTGCTACATGTATCATGCTTGCTTGTTCGGAAAAGTAATCTACTTGTGAGGGAAGGGAGACCCTTCTTCCTAAAATGCTCATGCTTGTCATGCCGTGTCATGTCATGCTTGTATCATGCTTGGAAGAGTAAACTACTTGTGAGGGAAGGGAGACCCTTCTTTCTAAATGCTCATGTCATGTCCTTTCACTTGTGAGATGTCCTTGTGAGATGTACTTGCGAGGGAAGGGAAACCCTTCTTATAATATATATGTACTTGCGAGAGAAGGGAAACCCTTCTTATGATAATGCATGATTGACTTGTCCTTGTCAAGAGCGAGGTAAAACATATCGTAGGATATGTCCCACCTCTAACCATGTTCTTGGAAACCTCGATAAATCATGTCATGCATGCCGTGCTAGTGGGAACCATGTACATACTTGCATTTAAATTTAAATATGACATTTGGGTAATTTCACAACACATATAATATCAATGATTGAGCAATGTAATATTCATATCATTTAGGGAAAGCAAGAAACACACTATCATAGGCCCTAGCAATATTCATAATTTATTTGGCATGCATTTCCTAATTTACAACTCACTTTATTCACCTTGGCATTTCATCAAACATGGTGTGTTCATTATTCATTATTCCTTTAAACCTAAATCATGCTTTTCTAGGTGGGTTATGCTCACATCACACTTGTATGTTCATTATTAGTACAATGCCCTTTCCCATTCATCCATCACATCATCCACACGGCATCCATTCGCCAACATCCACCTCCATTCACCATTCATACCCATTCACGACCATCCATCTCATAGCTCATGTGTAAATGAAAGAAAATCAAAAGAAATAAAGGGAAAATAGGAACTATAACTAGGAGGGTAGCAAGAAATACCGACCTTGATCAAGTGAGGAAGAAATCCCCTTCCAAAAACAACCGTGAGTTGCTGCCCTAGCTTGAGGAGATACTCCTCACGAGCTTGTGCCTTGATCTTGAAGAAAAATGGGCTTGAGTGGAGTGTGGGTTCACAAACCCCTTGATTTCTCTCCAAAATGGAAACTGATCGTCAGTCAATCTTAAATTATTCCTTCTTAGTAATAATTCCGTAGAATAGTACTAGTAAGGGTATCATTCCTCTGAGGACTGCACTGGTTTCATTGCTTTTTATTCAGATTAATTTTAAACTAATAATTGAGGCAATTGAATTTTGATTTGATTAAACTAAAACAATGAATTAAACTAATTTAAATGAAATTTCTAAATTAAACTAAAAACAATTGGGTTTTTAAATCCTTTTGGAGAGAAAATCTAGGGTTTTCAAATCCACCACTAACCTAATAACTAATCCCTATTTTAAATTTATTATAACCTCTTAAATTGTAAACATTCCAGTTAGAGTGACAGCACGTCCCCTCTCAACTGCTCAAGAAAAGTTCAAGGGATTATATCCTTAGAATATCGTATCTTCGGTTAGCACGAATGATACACACTAATCTACGGTTGTGTAATCACTCGTCTTCCCTTAGCATAAAATATCTTCAAATTTAATCTCTCGATATTTTAAAACCATTGCATAAAACCTATGTTTAAATTCTAACGAAAATTAACACAAGTGATTTTAATTCCAATTTCATAATACCTAAGACAAGGTTGAGAATTCCATTGAAATTAAGTATAATTCAAATAAATCCGGTTGTTTGAAAACAATCATCTCATTATGCAATCAATGTCTTACAATGCAGAGAATTAAAATAAAAATAAAATAAAGGACACAGTTACTTGGCTAGGGTTTCATCGAAACCCTAGAGTGAAAATTAGTTCATCGCGAGGGAGGTATGCAACATCTTCATAGACAAAGCTGCAGCACTTCTCTTCATGACTTCCTTGATCTCCAGAGCTTCTCTTCTTCAGATCCAAAATCTCTACAAATTTCTCTCTCTCTCCCTCTAATGATAATGGCTAAGAATTCTTCTTTTTATAAAGAAAGATAGAAAGATAGAGTCCTTCTAGAATAAGGAGTTCTAATTGAGGTACAACTCTTCTTTTTCTCTCTCTAAACTCTCTTAGGGTTGAATGAGGATTAAACCATCATTTAGGAAGACAATAATAGAGTTGGAAAGTGTTTAGAAGTACTAAAACACTATTCACGAAACACTATTCACGGAATATTATTTCACCCTATTTACAGTTTTGCCACTGAACTTCAAATAATTCTAGAGAGCTCAATTTTAATCGGATTGACCCGAAATTTTAAACATAGCTCCTTTAGGTCATCTAGAATCTACCCAAAAACTTTCATAAATTTTGGATAAAGAAAAATTACCAAACTACCCCTCTATTGATAGAAGTGCGATTTTGGCCAATCGATTTATCAGGGTAGATTTCTGCAATTTCGCTCTCTTTTCTTCTTCTTTCTTTTACTCTTCTTTTTTTTCTGAGATTTTTGGAGTCTTTGAAGCTTGTAAATCTTCCATTTTATCTTCTTTTCCTCGTATGAACCTGAAATAAGAATAAACAACCAAGTAGCATAAAATAATATAAATAATTACTCTAAATGATTAGCAAGTTAAGTTTGAGGTGCTTTTATGTATAACATTTAGCACCGATCACAACCCCAAACTTAGACATTGCTAGTCCTCGAACAATGAAAAATATAATAAAACTTAACTAAACTAAACCTACATCCCCTTTCGTGGGATCCCCGGTTGCATTTTGCATATGCAACAAGCCTTTTAAACCCCTAGGTGGCCCTAGAGGACGAGTGAAGTCTCGTGAAGGTTTACAGTGATGACACCTACAAACATCTGTACTACCCTGTAATTGTGCAATAGACTCAAGTAAAACATGCAAGATTCAAAACATTGATTGAACATATTCTAAAAATTTTTAAAATCACAATACATACAAGATAATCCAAAAATTATTCAAAAGGTTGAATTTTCAATTCTCCACATTCTCAATTTCACACTATTCTTACCCAGTTTGAAAAATTAACTCATAAAATATTTTTCAGAATTTCTTTGATGTGTAATGTGACTAACAATCGAATGTGTGACATCAACCTTACTTTTCAACAGTTTTTCTGTCTTCTCATTTATCATTGAATTTCCTTTTAATTTAAACTACCAACTCCAAGGCTTTCATTCAATACTTTTTCTTTTATAAGTGTGACTGTGCAGAATCTAAGTCCATTAAGCATTCTATATAACCCATGTAGCGAGTGTTAGGCCGGTAACTCCCAAACCAGATGGTTTTAGGGTACCAGGTGTTAAGACACCTCTAAGGGCTTATTAATTCAAGTTAAATAGGCTACGAACTTAAACTAGTCACACTAGGTTATTTTATCCATTCCAAAAATCACACGGTTTGACGCGAACTCTCTATGCTTAGTGAGGCAAGAGGCCCGATTACTAAGTGTAAAACTTTGTTCAGGTAACCCATTCTTCTATCAAATTTTTTTTTTTTTTTTGCCAAGGTTAGTGTTCAATTTCTAGGTTATTCAATTTTCTATGAGTTAACAAAATCACTAATCAATTAGTTTGGTTTCAAACCCCACTAGACAATGTATTAGAGTGCTTGTGCAAATTTCAAAGTGTATTCATGACATAAAAATAATTTCAGCTCTTATAATTCAATCAATGGTTAAAAACAGTGTTTATTTGGGATTATGTGATCTCAAATTCAGCCCTATCAATAAGATTTGGATTACCCTAAATGCATCACAATTTTTCAAATTTAAGAATAGAACAATCAATAAAAATTTCAGTGTATTTGCATGTTCTACCCTATTCATGGTTGCACAATCACCCAAGATTAGTAAATAAAATAATAGCCTGACCTATTATTTCCCAACCTCAAACTTAAAGTTTACATTGTCCCCAATGTAAAAATAGAAATAGAGAACAAAAGAGATTAGAACAATAATACCTGACTCATGAAAAACAAATCATGGGGAAAGGGGTGAAAATAATTCAAGAATGTATACAAACCACCCCAAACTTCGTCCAAACAATACCTACAGGATTAGTACAAAAGAAGAAATATCCACACAAAAATAGATGCAATGAGATAATATGCCATAATGAAATCAAGTAGCATCACAAGTCATAATAGTGGATAACAGTAGGACAGACTGACTCAAAAAAAATTGGGGATCTCGAACTGACTCTCTAAAAAGAGTAGGAGTGATTAAAAAGACTCAAAAAAATAGGGGAACCCCAAACTGACTCTCTAAAAATAGTAGGGTGATTAAAAAGACTCAAAAAAAATAGGGGAACCCCAAACTGACTCTCTAAAAATAGTAAGGGTGATTAAAAATACTCAAAAAAAGGTAAGGGAACCCCAAACTTAGAATCTACCTCTAAAAATAAAATAAAAGACACTACAAAATCAATGGGTTGCCTCCCACAAGCGCTAAGTTTTACGTCTTCAGCCAGACAATCTCAAAAATCATTCAACCGTCTAAGTAGACGGAATATTGGGCCTTAGCCTTGAGCACAAGCCCATCCGAGTCAGAAAATAGAGATTTTCTACGCCTTTGCAAGTTTGCAATTTTATGCTTGACTCTCATTTTATGTTTTTCCAAGGGAAAACCTTTTAGATGAGTGAAATTAAGCAAATAATAACCATACCCTATGGATTTTTCTATGATGGGATCCGGGAGTTTAAGATGAGTGAATGATGCCTCTAAAGGATTATCAATTAAAACATAAGGAGGGAAATCCTCAAATATCTTATCATTCCCTCCTCTCTCCATCAGAGAATCAAATTCGTTCAGGGTGACTAATTGGTCGTGATCCCTTCAGAAGAGATGGCTAGTTTCTTCGAGGACATCCAGGAGTTGGGACAAGGTACCGCCTTTATGACATATTAGTTTGAGCAAGTCAGTTCTATTGCTTGGTTAGAAGAGCAAAGCAGGCGAGCAATGCCACCATTTGTCAAGATAATGAGCAGAATAAACTATCAACCAGGGTCAGGCCTGGTAGTCAGAAATCAGGGGATGAAGAAGAGATATGTACCTCCTCGCTATACTCCACCATTCGGATTAGGGTACAAATCCAAATTTGAGGACTATCTCTCCAAGCTTACAAAGAAGAACAACCGGTCGGCGAAACCAGAGCCCCGACCTCCATCTTTATAACCTTCCTAGTGGGAACATTCCAAGCCTACCCAGATACCCCTCTTACACCAGTTGCCAGTATCTCAAACCCCTAGCCCAGTTTTAAGTCTTCAGGGAGTCTAGATCCGAAAATATTCAGCATGGCACAGATGTTCGACGAGCTGACTGTCGAAGATGCCACATAAGCGAAAGATTCAACAGGAGAACAAATCTGTATCTTCTCTAACAGCGCCAAGGCATCATCCAATCACCGACCACTGATCCACTGGTGGACTGAGGCTCTAACCATCGAGGCCACTCAAGGCCAAGGTGAGCAAGTTACAGGGCAGGTTGGTTCGATCAAGCAGTGACCGAAGCACCATTCTTCTTCTCCTTCTATCTTCTCTTTTGCTCCCATTGTAAAATCTAAATATCGACCACTGTCAGCCTCTTTTTGAGTTAGCTTTTCGTAAACAACAGCCATTGTTTTATCAATAGAAAAATCTGATATTTTGACTCAAAAACATGTTTTGCACAAAACATTTCATCTGCCTAATGACAAAATCACACGGACTCTTTCCCTGGAAGGCTTAGTGTCTTGAAGCCAACAAAAAAACCCAAAAAACATGATAAACTAAGCTTAATGATTTGTCAGGAAATCACCTCTGATAAGGCTATCCCTAAATCCCTCCTTGAACTTTCAGAAGTTGAGTGTAACTTATAACAGGAAGAGGAATCGCCTCAAGAGATTTTGGACCTCCTAGAGCACAATGAATGGATCCTGCAATCTTACATCGAGACCATAAACCTTGGATCTGAGGACAACCCCCAGCACGTCAAGATCGGCACAACTACGAGCCCGCAACAAAGAACAGACATGATTAACTTCCTGAAGAGCTACAGTGACGTCTTCGTCTGGTCTTATGTAGACATGTCTGGCCTAAACCCAGCATTAGTGGTAGACAGACTGCCCCTAAACCCGAAGTCAGGGCATTTAAACAAAAACTAAGGCTGATAAGGCCCGAATGGTCCCAAAAGGTTAAAGAAGAGATAGAGAAGTAGATCAAAGCAGACTTCCTAGCAGTAGCAACCTATCCTGAATGGTTAGATAATATCGTACCGGTAACCAAAAAGGATGGCAAGGTCCGAATGTGTATCAATTACCGTAATCTGAACAAGGTAAACCCTAAAGACAACTTCTCTCTCTCGCATATCAACATTCTGGTCGAGAACACAGCAGGGCATAAAACGCTTTCATTCATAGATGGTTTCTCCAGATATAACCAGATTAGAATTGCAGAAGAAGGCATAGACAAAACCACCTTCATAACGTCTTAGGGCACATTCTGCTACAAGGTAATGCCCTTCGAGCTCAAGAACATAGGGGCAACCTATCAGAGGGCCATGACAGCGCTATTCCACGATATGATCCACAAATCAGCTGAAGTTTATGTGGGTGACATGATTATCAAATCACCTACTGCCAAGCAACATCCTGAAGACTTGAAAAGACTGTGTGATAGACTCAGAGAGTTCGGCCTGTGACTAAATCTAGCCAAATGTGTCTTGGAGCCTCATTAGGAAAGCACATTGGCGTCATAGTCAGCAAAAGAGGCATCGAGATCAATCCAGCTAAAGCCAAAGCTATCATCGAAATACCGACTCCCCAAACTGAAAAAGAAATCCGGAGGTTCCTGGTCAAAATTTATTGCATCAGCTGATTCATTTCTCAGCTCACTCCGATATGCAAGTCAATCTTTAAGCTTCTCCGGAAGAATATACGTATAGTTTGGACAGACGAGTGACAGGAAGCCTTTGACAGAATAAAGCAGTATCTTCTCCATCCTCCAGTATTTGTGCCTCCTACGCCAGGATGGCCACTGCTACTCTACATCTCAGTACAAGAAACCTCCATAAGGTGCGTCCTGGCACAACATGACGCAACAAGCATAACAGAGCAAGCCATTTACTACATTAGTAAGCGCCTGTTGGAGTATGAAGAGAGGTACAACCCACTTGAGAAAACTTGCCTGGCACTAGTCTGGGCTACTCAACAACTGCAGCACTATCTGCTCTTTTATCCAGCAATCCTGATCTCCCAGATGGACCCACTCAAGTACTTACTAGAAAAGTCAGCCACTACCGGGAGGACAGCTCGATGGCTCATGATTTTGCCAGAATTTGACATTATGTATATGACTCAGAAGTCAATTAAGGGGCAAGCGATTGCAGAACACCTGGCCCACAATCCAGCACAAGACTACATCTCAGTACATGATCAGTTTTTAGATAAAGCCATCCTATATGCAGAGTCTGAAGAACAGCAATAGCTCGGTTAGGAGTTATACTTCGACAGAGCTGCTAACAGTCATGGGCATGGGACAGGAGCAGTCCTGATCTCTCTTAAGGGAGCACACCTCCCTATCTCAGTCAAACTGAGATTCAGATGTTCGAACAACAAAGCAGAGTATGAGGCGCGCATAGCCAGACTAAAAGAAGCCCTGGGCATCAGGATTGAAGAGATAAATGTGTATGGTGACTCATCCTTGGTAATCTGTCTGGTAAATGAATCTTGGGTCATCCGAGAAGCAAGGCTAGTCCCGTACTTGGCCTACCTCAATGTGCTAATCACTCAGTTCAGAAGAATCAGCTTCGGTCATAGATCCAAGAACCACAATAGATTTACCGATGCACTGGACACTCTCGCCTCTATGGTATAGATCCCTAGGGGTATCATGCTCTGGCTAATTGAAATTCAGCAATAGGATCAGCTTGCTTACTGCCTTGAGATTGAAGAGGTATCAGACAACAATCCTTAGTATGCAGACATCAAGCAGTATCTCGAGGACGGGACCTTCCCACTTGATGCCTCAAAACTGACCGTCGGTAAATCAGAAGACTGGCCATTTAATTTGTCCTATCAGAAGGAATATTGTACAAGAGATCACTGAACCTAATCTGGCTCAAATGCCTTGACACTCGTGAAGCTACACAGGTGGTTGAGAAGTTCATGGAGGGACTTGCAGCCCACACATGAACGGGTTAATGCTCTCCAAGAAGGTACTTAGACTGGGCTACTACTGGTCTACAATGGAATCTGATTGTTACTAGTATGTACAGAAGTGTCACCAGTGCCAAATATATGTCGACAGAATCAATGCACCGCCGACTAGGCTGCACAATCTCACCGCTCCATGGCCATTCTCAGCTTGGGGCATCGATGTCATCGGACTCATAGTACTGAAAGCATCAAACAGACATCGATTCATCATGATAGCAATCGATTATTTCACAAAATGGGTCAAAGCAGCCTCTTAAGCCAACGTCACAACCTCCGTGGTTCAGCGTTTTCTAAAAAAGGACATCATCTACCGATATAGGGTCCTATTTAAGATTGTAACAGACAATGCTCTCAACTTCTACAACAAGGGACTGACAGATCTCTGCTAGAAATTCAAAATACAGCATCACAACTCCACACCATACAAGCCTCAGACCAATGGTTCAGTTGAAGCCGCCAACAAGAACATGAAGAAAATGACAGAGAAGAGGACGACTAATTACTCTGCCTGGCATGAGATGCTCCCATACGCACTCATGGCCAATAGAACATCCATCCGAACTTCAACTGGGGCCATACCATTTCCTCTGGCCTATCGTATGGAGGCAATCCTCCCCATCGAAGTGAAAATTCCATCACTCTGGGTGTTAGTGGAAATAGAAATCTCAAAAGCAGAATGGGCACAGACCCGATATGAGCAGCTGAATCTGATTGAAGAGCGGCGACTGAAAGCCATCAACCACTCTCAAGCCTATCTGAGGCGTATGGCCAGGGCATTCAACAGGAAATTTAAGCCACAAAGCATCGAAGTCAGTGACCTGGTTCTCCGAAAAATGTTACCAAACCGCCCTGACCCAAGGGGTAAGTTCATGCCCAACTATAAAGGCCCATACATCGTTCGAGACAAATTTCAGGCGGCACCCTCCGACTCGGACGTATGGATAATGAAGACATCGCAAAGCTCATTAACATGGACAAAATCAAACGATACTACGCTTAGGGTCTAGATCTGATAGGCGCTTTGCCTTTGTAGATTCTACGAGAAATGACAAGAGGCCATCCTTGGCACACTCCTTATCCCCCAGCAATGTAAACCTTTTAAATCAATGAAATCTGCTAGTTAGCCCCCTTGAGCCTAACAACACTTCTTTCATATAACCTTATCAGGGACACCCTTCCTTAACTTCTGCAGTATTTGCCTGAACTACATCATAACCTGATCCTACAAAGGGTACGTAGGCAACTTGACAATCAAGTACGGTCACTAAAGGGATCAAGATATTTCCAGAATCATTTCCCAAGCAGAGTTAAAATCTCTCTAAAAATCCCCTCCAGAGTCCAAACAAAGCAAGAATCCTCTCGACTTTCCCAGCCGAATCAACTCTCAAGGGTATAAAATTTCCATCAAAGAAAAACTCAAAATAGAAGTCGAAACATTCTCAAAATCAGAGACTCCCCACAGAGACAACCTCTCCGGACTCTTTCCCCAAGCAGAGATAACCTCTCCCAAAAAACTGTCTCCAGTAGAAACAATCTCTCTCAAATTTCCCAGCAGAGCAAAAAAAAAACTCTGGCGAAAATCCCAAAGTTCAAATCCCCAGGAGAATACAACGGGAGAAGTCCCCAAAAGAATAAAGATCAACTGCAACAAGAGAAATCCCAAGGTGTCCCAAACTTTTGTCCCCTAGCCTACATTTCGTCCTACTCTAAGTCCTCTTAGATCCCCTAGAAACTATGAATGCAAGCGTAGTATCACATCTATATCCTCAACGGAACACAAATCGTCAGTAGAGCGTCATTCAGGACAATGAAGGGAGAACATCTATTTTCCCTAACAAATCACAGGCATGACTGAAAACCAACATCGGCTTCATTGCACAAAAATGATGTGACTCCGGACCTAGTCTTGCGGCTAGGGGTAAAAAATGGACAAAAATCAACCACCTTCACAGGCATGAGGAAAACCGGTAATGGCCTTATTGCACAAAAATCATGCGAACCCCATGACATGGTTATTCCAATGGTAAAAAAGGGAGAAAAGCTAAAGAGCAGTTCGGCAACAAAATCCGACAGCAATCAGTCTCGCCGAATTCCCGAATCCCTCGCAGGTCCTCAACAAAGTTCAACTCCCCAGCAGACAGTTAAAAGTCTCCAACAAAGTTTCACTCCCCGACAAATCCCCAGTTGTGGTCTACAATAATGTCACATTCCCCAGCGGATCCCCAGTAGAGCCTCCAATTGCTCTCTACAACACTCTCCCCAGCAAAGGTCTAGAAGCTTCCAGTTACTCTCCAGCAAGCTTCTCCTTAACCAGAGTTCAATCTCCAGCAGCAGCAAGACAAGCAAGTCTACCCCTAAACATCTCCAGTGGTGACAAAACCTCTTCTAGGTCATACTCTACTCTCCGAGAGTGAAAGAAAAATTACAAAATCCCCTAAGCCCTAGCAAAGGCAATTTCCTGATAAATTTAAAAGCTAGCTAAGCATTCTTTCTGTCAAAATCAAAAACTTTTGTAAAATTCCAACATTTTTCTAAAATTTTTGTTTTAAAGCAGAGCTTTCGGTATCGAGACCTGGTCGTACCAACCTATATCAAGCAGCCCTTGCAAGACAAGCAGAAGAAACCGACACCGTGTATCTCCGTAAGTCGCAATCAGCAAAGTCATAGGAAAGCATCATCGCCTTTACACCCTACATGACATCATCAAAACCTAGCACTCCTGAGCCATTTCAAAATCAATTCGGCTAGCACCTCCAGAACATGCCACAACCCCTTCGACACCCCATGTGTCCTTGACATCCTATGTTCCCCTTGACAATCCCGTTATACCGTGGCATTACCACCTGCATGTTCCCCTTTTGACACCCTCGTGTGTCCTTGACATCCTGTATGCCTCTTGACAATCTCGTCATACCACGGTATTACCTCCTGCATGTTCCTCTTTTGACACTCCCGTCTATCCTTGACATCCAGTGTGTCCCTTGACAATATCGTCATACCGTAGAATTACCTCATGTACGTCCCTAGACATCTTGTGTATCCCTTGAAAACCTCATCATACTGTGATACCTCCCGTATATCCCCTTCGACACCCCCGTGTGTCCTTGATATCCTGTGTGCCCCTTAATAATCTCATCATACTGCGGCATTATCTCGTGCATGTCCCCCGACATCCTATGTATCCCTTGAAAACCTTGTCATACCACAATACCTCTCGCATGTCCCCTTCGACACCTCTATGTGTCATTGACATCCTATGTGCCCCTTTGACAATCTCGTCATACTGCGGCATTACCTCTTGCATGTCCCTCTGCGACACCCCATGTGTCTTTGACATCCTGTATATCCCTTGGCAATCTTGCTATACCGCGATACCTCCTGTATGTCCTTTCAACACTCCGAGTGTCCCTCATTTGTTTTGGCTAAGCACCTCCGGGAAAGGCCATAACAACCAATCCTGGCTAGTGCCCCCATGACATGTCATCATTCATAGCATCCATTAAATCACCAGCATAAGTAGCATGAACTACTCTTCATTCTCCAGAGAGTGGTCCTAACCACTTCTTCTTTCCCTAGTATAAGTCGCTCATATCCCCAGCAAGTATAAGCAAGCACATTGCACCACTTGCATGAATATCATAGGCCTCCTTCTTCATGATGATATTTTCAGCCTGATGATGGGAAAGCTAGATTCTCTGAGTTCTGGATGCAAAATGAATTCAGAGACAGATTGGCTTATCTTGAGGGGTCTTCTGCAGATTTCAAATCTGAGATGAGAGAAAGGATCTCCACTGTTGAATCCTCCATAGCTGCTCTGCATGCTAATTTAAGAGAGAGAGCAGATGCTTTTTATTTTGTTTTAGGGGCTATCAACATGGATACCTCAGTGACAAATAATAGAGTTGACACAACCACCACCCTAATTCAGAGACTGGAAGCAGATCAGATGGAAGAGTTTGTCAAGCTTGAAAAGGTAGCTTCAGTCATCCAAGGCCATGCAGAGTCTTCAGCCCTTCAGTTGAAGACCCAAGGTAAGTTGTTGCTAGACATGGCTGAACAAGATTCCCTATCAGCCACCATCATCTTGAGAGCCACCTCTAAGCTCAAGAAGATCAACAACTTCTTGGTGAGCTTGGCTTCTGGATCTTCTCAAGTCCCTTCCTCTCAAGGGCCTCCTTCTCAATCCAAAGGCAAATAGCCAATAAAAAAAGAAGAAGCCCATTCTAAAGGTTAACCCATCATTTCTCATCCCTCTTCTGATGAAGAAAAAGATCAAACCCTCCTTTCCAGCTCCTCCTCTAATTCAAATGACTCCTCGGATAGCTCCAGCAGTGATGAAGACTCCCTATTCATGGCAATCAAGAAGAAGAACAAGAAGAAGAAGAAGGAGTCTAGTTAGAGTGTCTTAGCTACTAAGGGCTGTTTTTGTTTTTTGTGATACTTTTATTGATTTTATGTTGACAAGGAGGAGAAATGAAATGGAATGTAATGTGATGATGAGTTGTTATGTATGGATGTTATGGATGTATTTTTTTTTGACATATGAAATACATGAATTTTTTTGGATATATCTTTTTTATATTGTTATACTTTAATTCAAACTTGAAATATCATGGAACTTCTCTTGATTCTTATAAATTAATTGATTTCTCTTTATGGAATTTCTCTTGGTATTTAAAAGAAAATCCAAATGGATTCCTTTGTGAAACTTCTGTTGGTTCCAATATATTGTATTTTACTTATATGCATATGCTTAGGGGGAGCTCTCCTAAAAAAATTTATGGAAAGTATGTGTTGAGGGGGAGCTTAACCCATCTCATTCCATTATTTGTGTCATCATAAAAAAAGGGGAGATTGTTAGCCTAAAGGTTACAACCATATGACCCTCAATTAGTTTTAACGATAATATAAATAATGAAATGACTCTTGTAATACTAATGTCTACCATGAGCATCAATGTCTACAATATTCAAGAGATAAAGAATTGACTTCTAGCAAGTTTCAAGAATCTTCAATGCAAAAGATCAAGTCAAAGCATGATGACAATTCCAAATCAAAGCTTCAAGAAGATATTCATCTATAAGCAAAAAGGATTCTGGAAGATTGTCTTTGAGGCACTGCTACTGAAGACCAAAGAAGCAAAGGATCAACTCCATCAAGGTCTAAGAATAGGTAGTCAGTAGTCTGTCCAGGATTTCTTGTAAAAATCATCAAGTGGTGATTTGGTGAAAAGCACAAAATACCTTAGATTGACCATAGGTTCCTTAAACAAATATAATAATATGATTAAAGACCTTAAAACATGATCATCTTTCTCATAAAGGTTAAGTATAAAACCTTGGAATCAAATCCTATCTTAAAGGTTTTGAAAAATGGATTCTGCAAATAAAATGGTCTATCTAGTCGATCAGATAGTCCATCCAGTTGATCAAGCAGACCATCCAGTCAATCAGACAAGCCCTATGATCGATTGGATAAAACAAAGTTTTCCAAAATTTGTCTGCATGTATTGATTGAATTAAAACTCATTGTCAATCCATCTTAGATCATTCAAAAGATCATTATGAGATGTTAATCATGTTTAATTAATAAATTAAAAGACTTTGGAACTCGTGCAAATCATTAAAGTCTAAGAAAACCAAAATCTGTTTTTGGTCTATCCAGTAGATCAGGTGGACCATCCAGTTGATCAGGTAGTCTATCCAGCCGATCGGAAGACCCATGTAATCGACTGGATAGAACAAAATACACAAAACTTGGTTTTTACCATCTAGTCGATCATATAACTGATCTAGCCGGTCTGGTGACCATCTAGCCGATCAGAGGACCCTTCTAATCGACGGGATAACCTAGAAAAATTCTGAAACTTGTCTTTAAAGCTCAATGGCTATATTAATAACAAGTGATTTTTCATTTAATGCTCATCAACGGTAATAAATATCAGAACACTCTAAATAAAGATGATCTTTGAATCATGAGAACAAGATCCAAGAAACAACAAGCTGATATTACATTGTTATATTGATCAATCATTCTCTTGAGCCAAAAATCCCAATGTTGAAAAACGATACTCTGTTTTTCTCATTGAGCTTAATCCAAATCATTTTCTTGAGAGACTTCTTAGATTCTATTATTCCATTCAAATATAACTCAAAAGGAGTTATTTATTTCGGATTGTAAATTCAAAAGCTTCATTTGTATTCAGTCAAGAACCTACGTATTCTTGCAGTGAAGCTGCTGCTTCGTTTTTGTTAGAAAGGGTTGTGCTCTGACGGTGAAAGGTTCCATCCTGACCTGAAGAGGGATTGTAAGGTTGCATCTTGACCATAAGTGAGATAGTAAAGGTGTTAAGTTTCACCTGTGAAGAAGCTTGTACGATCGTGGATTGTAGTGGAACCTCTTACGGTTTGCAGAGGCGGGGAGTTGGCTGGAGATTGCCGAACCTCGTTAACAAACTGAGTTTACACTTCCTTTTCTCTCTTCTATCCATTGGATTATCTTGCTTTTAAATTCCTATATCATCTGTTAGCTGTATTTCTCTTTGATTTTTTAAATTCCACATTAAAAGGGAAAACAATTTTTAAATCTGTCATTGACCTTATTCACCCCTCCTCTAGGGTCCATATCTGGGCAACAAGTGGTATCAGAGCTAGAAACTCTTTTTGATCTAAAAAATCTTAGAGTTTAAAGATCTTTTAATGGCAAGCAATAGTTTTGCAGCTAGCCTAGGAGAGGGACAATCCACAACCTGACCACCCTTGTTTAATGGAGAACACTATAATTACTAGAAGACCAGGATGATGTATTACGTCCAAGCTTTAGATTATCAATGCTGGAAAGTAATCATCCAAGGTCCCCAACATCCTTACAAGACCATCAATGATGTTAAAATTCCTAAGGT
Organism: Tetracentron sinense; assembly: GCA_015143295.1. Taxonomy (NCBI): domain Eukaryota; kingdom Viridiplantae; phylum Streptophyta; class Magnoliopsida; order Trochodendrales; family Trochodendraceae; genus Tetracentron; species Tetracentron sinense. The sequence goes on along the minus strand of CM026565.1, from coordinate 17,356,859 downwards.
TGAGGAAGAATGGGATGAAAATGACATTAAACTAATCCAGATCAATGCTAAGGCTATTAGCAACCTCTATTGTGCCATTAGTTCCCAAGAGTTCAATAGAGTATCAGGCTGTGATTTAGCCAAAGAAATTTGAGATAAATTGCAAGTTACATATAACGGAACTAACCAAGTAAAAGATGAAAAAATCAACATGTTAGTTCACAAATATGAACTGTTTAAAATGGAGAAGGATGAGACCATTGCTGATATGTTTACATGTTTTACTAACATTACTAATGGTTTAAAATATCTTGGTAAAATGTATACAAATACAGAAATTGTAAGGAAGATTCTACGATCTCTGCCAAAGGATTGGTCTCCAAAAGTTGCTACTATTCAAGAAGCCAAAGACCTCACCAAACTAAGTATAGATGAGCTGTTGGGTTCTCTTATGACTCATGAAGTCATAATGAAGGAACATCAATCAAATGAACCTAGAGCAAGAAGAGGCTTGGCCTTGAAAGTCTCTCAACTTGTTGAGAGTGAAGAGGAAGAAGAGAGTGAAGAAGATGACGACATCTCTTTGCTGGCAAGGAAGTTCAAAAAATTTCTGAAGCACAAGAAGAACTTCAAAAAGAGGCCATATAAGGAGTTCTCTAAAGAAATAGCAAAGGGAGAACCAAGCAAGAAGGACCCGATCACCTGCTATGAATGCAAGAAACCAGGCCATATGAGATCGGAATATCCTCAACTTGTCAAGAGTAAGTAATACAAGAAGAGAGCCATGAAAGCAACTTGGAATGACTCAGAGGACAGCACCAGCACCTCTGAAGCATCAAGTGATGAGGAGACTGCAAATCTGTGCCTCATGGTACTCGAAAATGATGAGGTAACCTCTTCCTCTAATGACTCTCTTTCCTATGAAGAAATAAGAGAAGCATTTGATGATTTATATACTGAATTTAGAAAACTTGCTTCTAAAAATAAATCTCTTAAAAAGGAAAACCTTATTCTTCTTACATCACAAGAAAATCTTTTAAAAGAAAATGAAGAATTGAAGATGAAAGAAAAGGTTCAATCATTTCTAATTCATACATGTAATTGTGATGAAAATGAAGCAAAGATCAAAGACTTGACTAAAATTGCTTTTAGACTATCAATTGGAGAAAAGAATTTGACAAGAATTTTGGGACAACAAACTTGTGTTTTTGGAAAGGCTGGACTTGGGTATAACACTAAGTCAAAGTAAAAGGATTACTAAAAATTCTTTTCCAAACCCCCTTGTAGTTCAACTACTCCTTCAAGTGCATTTTATATTTTTAACAAAAAGGAGGTAGTAAGAAAAGTTTGGGTTCCAAAAGGGACTTCCTCTCCCAAGACTAACTATGGAGGACCTAAGATGATTTGGGTACCAAAGAAAGTTACTTGAACTTATCTTGTAGGTATGCTTTAAGTCAAATTCCTCCAAAATAGTTTGATTTCTAGATAGCGGCTATTCAAGGCACATGAGTGGAAACAAAGATCTATTCATATCAATCTCTCCTAAAGATGGAGGGCATGTGACCTTCGAGGACAACACGAAGTAGAAGATCATTGACATAGGTAATGTTGGTAAGAATTCTTCAACTCTTATTGAAAATGTTTTATTAGTAGAAGGACTTAAACATAATTTAATTAGCATTAGCCAACTATGTGATAAAAGATTAATTATTTCATTTAAATCAAATCTATGCATAATTAAATATTAGGATAATGTGAATACCTTGTTTATAACACATAAAAATCAGAATGTTTATACTCTTGAATTTGATGATTTAACTTCCCAGAACATGATGTGTCTATCTGCTGTAAATGAAGATAGTTGGCTGTGGCATAGACGTTGAGGTCATGCTAGTATGAATTTGCTTTCTAAATTATCTAAGAATGGTTGAGTAAACGATCTCCCAAAGACTACTTTTATCAAAGATAAAATTTGTGATGCATGTCAACTTGAAAAATAAGTAAAATCCTGTTTTAAGAATAAGAAAGTAATCTCAACCTCTAGGCCTTTAAAACTTCTTCATATGGACTTGTTTGGACCAAATGAAGTAGGTAGCCTAGGTAGTAAAACATATACCTTTGTGATTGTTGATGACTATTCTAGACATACATGGGTATTGCTTTTATCACACAAAAGTGAAGCACCTAATCTATTTAAAAAATTCTGTAATAGAGTGCAAAATGAAAAATGTTATACTATCAATAACACAAGAAGTGATAGAGGTGATGAGTTCAAGAATAAGGAGCTTGAATTATTTTGTGAAGATAATGGTTTTAACCATAACTTCTCAACTTCAAGAACTCCACAACAAAATGAAGTTGTTGAAAGGAAGAATAGATCTTTTCAAGAGATGACAAGAACAATGCTAAATGAGCATAAACTTCCTAATTATTTTTGGGCTGAAGCCATCAATACCTCTTGTTATGTTATTAATAGAGTAATCATAAGAAAAAAACTAATAAAAACTCTCTATGAGCTATGGAAAGGAAGATCCCCTAATATTGGATACTTTAAGATATTTGGTTGTAAATGTTTTATTCTTAATGACAAATATCACTTAAAGAAATTTGATCCTAAAGCAAATGAAGGAATCTTTCTAGGATATTCAAATAATAACAAAGCTTATAGAGTGTTTAATAAGAAATCTTTAAATGTTGAAGAATCTATTCATGTAGTCTTTGATGAAGCTAATCCATTTGAAAAGACTAAACCAATTGAAGATGATGAAGACGCTAAAATTGAGAAAATTTCTAAAGAAATCTCTAATCTTAAATTAACTAATCATGAAAATAAACAACAAGAGCATAATGAATCCAATAATAATAATCTTGTTGAGAATGAAGATGAGGAAGAAATTGACATTAAAGAATCAATTAAACTACCTAAAGCTTGGAAATTAAATAAAGATCATCCTAAAGACCTAATCGTTGGTGACTTAGAAAAGGGAGTTAGAACAAGAAGAAACATATGTAATAATCTAGCTTTTCTTTCTCAAATTGAACCTAAGAATGCCCATGAAGCTATTAAAGATGAATCTTGGGGCATTGCAATGCAAGAAGAACTTAACCAATTTGAAAGAAACCAAGTTTGGGATTTAGTACCTAGACCATATGATAAAACTATAATTGGTACTAAATGGGTTTTCAGAAATAAAAATGATGAATTTGGAGATATTATTAAAAAAAAGCTACGTTGGTAGCTCAAGGTTACATCCAAGAAGAGGGGATAGATTATGATGAAACATTTGCCTCGGTTGCTAGACTTGAAGCCATTAGAATGTTACTTGCCTTTTCGTGTCATAAAGACTTCAAGCTATTCCAAATGGATGTGAAAAATGCATTTCTAAATGGATTCATTTCTGAAGAAGTTTATGTAGAGCAACCTCCTTGCTTTAAAAATCATAATTTACTTAATCATGTGTATAAATTGACTAAAGCTTTATATGGATTAAAAAAAACTCCTAGAGCTTGGTATGAAAGATTAAGTAATTTTTTACTTGATAATAAATTCATAAGAGGTAAAATCGATACAACTTTATTTGTGAAAACAAAATCAAATGATATGCTTATAGTTCAAATTTATATTGATGATATTGTATTTGGTTTTACAAATGAATCTTTATGTAAAATTTTTGCTATTGGTATGCAAAAAGAATTTGAAATGAGTATTATGGGTGAATTAACATTCTTTCTTGGGCTTCAAATAAAGCAAACTAAACAAGGAAACTTCATAAATCAAGCTAAGTATACTAAAGAACTTATTAAAAATTTTGGTATGGAAAATACAAAAATAATAGATACTCCTATAAGTGTCGCGACCCAAAACCCACCCTTCAAGTTAGAGTGAACCTTGGACGACTAATCATGACTTACATGACTTGCTAGACAAACCATCCTGCAAAAACCCACAGAGCATATACAAAGAGGATATAAACAGCGGAAACATACTTAAACATAGCACAGCGGAAGACTTAATTAAACCTCTATGTATATACATATGTGATCCAAGTTAGACAAAAGAAGTCCAAAAGAAAGTGCGGACAAGCCAGCCAAAATACATGGATATACATCTCTCAACTCACCCACAGCTCTGTCACTCAGAATCTACAACCACTACCTAATAGTAGCCCTTTACAGGAGGTTCCTCGACGTACTCCTCCTCCACCTATGGGCCGGGAGCACAGACATCAAAAGGAGCAGCCGCTCCGCTATCACCTGCCGACATAAGAAGTATGGCTGAGTATGGAATACTCAGCGGGTACCAAATACTAACCAACAGTCATAGCATACAGATAGCGATACATAGAGCAAGAAACAATTCACACATATAAAGTAGGAATAATTCATATCATAACAATAAAGTAAAGCAGTATATAATCATGCTTGCATTCATAAAAGCCGATAAAACCCTTGAAAACGCCGTGCACTTGACTTGACTTAAGGTACCATTTTCGTGCTTGAAAACTCGTCTTGTCTATCTTGCTTGATTCTTGTATATCGTGTCATGTCATGCATGTCATGCGTGCTTGCTTGTTATCATGTAACTTGTGAGATACACTTGTAAGATGTACTGGTGAGATGCGCTTGTGAGATGCACTTGAGAGGGAAGGGAGGCCCTTCTTTATGCAATGCACTTGAGAGGGAAGGAAGACCCTTCTTCATGATATGTATGTACTTGCGAGGGAAGGGAGGCCCTTCTTTATGCTATGCACTTGTGAGTGAGGGGAGACCCCTCGTGGAATGTTTGTTCTTGTTTTCTTGAGAAAAGCGAGGTAAAACATATCGTAGGATATGTCCCACCTCTCAACCTCGTTCTTGAAAGCCTCGGTAAATTCATGTCATGCATGCCGTGCTCATGGATTCGTGTGCATACTTGCATTGGAATTTAAATATGACATGTTTGGGGATTTCACAATACATTGCACACACCATTTAAACAAGTAACAAATTAAACAATTTAGGGAAAGCGCAAAAACACACTATCATAACCCAAACAATTTCCATAAACTTTAAGCATGCATTTTCTTAATTTACAATTCATTTCTTTCACAAAGCATTCCATCAAACATGGTATGTTCATTATTTGTTAACCCTACAACATGCTTTTCTAGGTGGGTTATAATTCCATCATACATGTTTATTCATTATGGATACAATGCCCTTCCCATTTCAACTACCACAACACAACCATTGGCATCCAATCGCCCATTCCATCTCCATTCACAACATCCACACCTCCCAACTCATAGCACAAGTATAGATGAAGGAAAACAAAGAAACATAGAGGAAAAGAGGAACTATAACTAGGAGGGTAGCAAGAAGTACCGACCTTGATAAATGAGGGAAAGAAAACTCCTCCAAAAACGTTCGTGAGGCGCTGCCCTAGCTTGGGGAAACTGCTCCTCGCGTGCTTGAACCGGAATCTTGAAGCAATCCAAGCTTGAGGTGATTGTGGGTCTTGAAACCCCTTTGATTTCTCCCCAAAAGCAAACCCTAGGTTAGGAAACCCCTTCTCCTTTCTCTCTATCTCTCAAAAGACTCTAAGTATTATGTACGAACCCTCAAATGTTCGGGCAAAGCCTTTAAGGCATGAGTGAAATGCCCAAAAGATGAAAACACCCTTAATGAAATTTCTGCAAAAACACGATGACTGAGCGATCGGTGGTTATGACCGATCGATCGGTTGCCTACCGAGCGATCGGTGAATTGACCGAGCTCTCGACTAAAAATCAACTCTCTGGAAAATTTTCCCATACAAATTTTTCGACCAGTCGATAGCCTCTGATCGATCGGTTTTGGACCGATCGATCGCTCCATGGACCGAGCGATCGGTTGCCTGCAGGTCCAAACTGTTTTGACCATATCTTTTGACTCACTCATCGGATTTTGACGATTCAACTTGCGTTGGGTTCGTACTTCGAAAAGGAACATTTTTGATATTTTGGAATTTTCAATTTCTTCCTTATTTATTAATTATACTACATTAAAGGTAAATTAGCTACGAAAGTGCTAAGCATTAAGCATGAAAAGTCTGGGGCTCTACAATAAGTCCATTAACCAAATTAGATAAAGATGAAAATGGTAAAAGTGTTGATGAAAAGAAATATAGAGGCATGATAGGAAGTCTACTGTGCTTAACTGCAAGCAGACCTGACAATATGTTTAATGCATGCTTATGTGCTAGATTTTAGTCTTGTCCAAAAGAATCTCACTTAGTTGCTGTTAAAAAAATCTTAGATATTTGTTAGGATCAACTGATCTAGGACTTTGGTATCCAAAGAATACATATTTAGAATTAATAAGCTACTCAGATGCAAACTTTACCGGATGTAAAATTGATAGAAAAACTACTAGTGGGTACTTGTAACTTCCTAGGGTGCTCTCTTGTTTCATGGTTTAGTAAGAAATAGAATTATGTGGCTCTATTTACAGCTGAGGCTAAATATCCAATTGTGGTCGACTACCCGGGCACATTCTACCCGGATAACCACCCACTCAGGGGCATATAATGAGCCAAAGCTGTGCTTGTAATAAACCACATCCAAACCTGCTTCCCGACATAGCATATGAGGTTTAAATCCCAGACAGACAGGACTTCACTGGGCCTGTCCCCAACCTTGACCTGATAGGTTCCCGACAACCCGGGCTAAAAGTACGTCGGACCTTCGTCTGTCTGCCTTATCGGATCACATGTGCCTTGTCACACCCAATCAAATCAAAAAATCAAAAAAAAATATCGCATCATCTTTTGCATTCCATCTGCATACATAGTAGAATCACAGAGTCTGTATATTGTCTAGGTAGGTGGTAGGTCCTTCAGAGAAAATTCAGCCAATGGGTCGACCGTCACGGCCCATGCATCTAACTTATTAGGGGGCATGTGATGACAACCTCCAGAAAGCAATTATGGCCTTTACCTCGAGTCAGCGTCTTGCTTGGGCTCAATACTATAAAATCAGAACTATCCTAGACCTATCCGTTATTAACTCGGACCCGCGCCTCATGAACGTAGCTATCCAGTGTTGGAACTCATCTCACATGGTATTCCATTTTGGTAAGAACGAACTGTGTCCAACACTGGAAGAGATTCAGCGCATTATAGGGTTAAACATGGACGATGAAACCATAAAACCGCGCTACAAGACAACATACCAGGCAAATCTATCCAGGTTCTTGCATATCAAGCCTGCCTGCTTGCGGCTCGGCCCTAACGGCTCTTTTGATCGGATACCCGTGTCTTTTCTTGAAAAGAAGTACAAGCGCAAGTGGAACCTTGACTCCATTATAGTGGAACTTCCTGGTCTCAACACCCTTGCACTGATAGCCATGTCTCAGCTGGTATTCCCGAGGTGCCATATACTTGTCGAATCAGTTCTGATCAAGATCATCGAGGACATACACAGCTCCGGCTCATTTGTACCACTCATCCTAGCAGAGCTTCTCAGGGCTCTCAACCAGGTAGCAGACCGCAGAAAGGGCATCTTCCATGCTAATACACCTCTCCTACACCTATGGTTGGTAGGACATCTACCTACAATCATATCGGTACCGGACAGTCTCCATGAAGCCTACAGCATACCTCGGAAGATTTCTCAAAATCAAGTTCCGATAACGACTACAGACGTCGGAGAGCTCTACCAGCTTCTCCAAGCCCTGTTAGAGGAAGAGATCATATGGCAATACGAGTGGCTTGTACTGAATAGGCTACCTCGTGTCATCATCACTAGCAGACAATGCATGATTCTTGTCGGTCTTACAGGCTTTGCAATCTATACACCACTCCGAATCCTCCGACAGTTTAGACTCCCACAGCATATCCCAGTGATAGACCGGCAGGAAAATGATTGGATCACTTTCACAATGCACTCCGACAACCTCACCTGACACTTCTAGTCAGCTTGGCACAGCTCCAAACGAGACCAGTGGTCGGACTTGATGGTTATATTAGGACCACCAACCAACTCAGCATACCGATAGTGGGTAGATAACCCTGACATTCTACCCAGCATACCCGCACCTAGGGATCTGCCCACACCAGTCGCAACTCCATCTCACGGAACCATACCCCTAGCCGAAATGGTGGTTCCCTAGACAGACTTCTTCCTGGAGAGACAGCTCCAGATCCAGCAGAAGGAGAACAATCTACGAGAAGCCCAGCGTGCATTCAGGCAATAGGAAGTGGAACAAGGTCGTGAACTCCAAGCCACGTAAGAGCAAGTTGAGCAGCTGGAGCAGACAATCCAATCTCTCCACAGAAAGCACAAAGGTGACTCCAGAGAGACAGCCATCATCAGGGCCCAGCTACAGTTCCACCAAGAACAGCTTGATAGTGTAAAGGCGAAGATAACCTCCCATATCCAACAGTTTGGATACCACATGTTCAATGCTATTGAGACCCTTGCAAACATAGAGGTTGAGATCACATCCCTCCAGCAACTGATCATGGATCTTAATGGTGTGCCCCGGTCACTTGACTTCGCGATCCCTGATGGACCTGCCTAGGATAGAGTCTTTTTCTCTTCTTTTGAGTCGCACTATCCTATACTCATTACACCACTTCATGCATCAATGAAAAATCCTTTTTCAGCACCTTCTTCCTGTAATCATGCATAATCGTGATTAGCTGTTGCATTCTTTTTAGTTGCATGAGCCGACCTGTGACTCGTTCTCTGACTGCGATTCTTGCAGAGGCAGCAGCCGCAGACATAGTCTTGACAGTGGTGCCAATCACAGAGATAGCTCCTTACACAGTCCAATCAGAGAGCAACTCTTACACAGCCCAATCAGAAAATAGCTCAGACTTAATGGCGGAACCTGTAGATAAGCACCAGCAAACCAATGAGATCCTACAGTCACATAACAAGGACATCGCAGCCATGCAGTCAAAACTCGACAGTGTTCTGGAATCCCTAAAGATTCTAATTGGTGTCCGAACCGATGAACCCTTTACCCGAATCCCGACCGACGAATCATCTGAGCAACCTGTTCCAAACCCTCACCCTATTCCCCTCATCATACCTAACCCTGGACCTGCAGCAAGCGGAGGAGAGGAGTATGACCAATACGAAAAGCAACCCAAGGCCTGATAAGTCAACCAGGACCGGCCATTATCCGCAGACCCCACTCCTTCCCTATAGGAGGAGATCAAGCAGATGAAAGAAGTGGTGAAGATAATGAAGGGTACGTCCACTAGTACCAGTCTATCTCTGGAAGGCTTAACTTTCTCATCAGGGGATGTTGTTCCTGCATGCTTCAAGGTCCCGGAATTTGATAAATACGATGGCTCGGGCTGTCTGAAGCAACATCTATAGTTGTACTTGGGAGACATGCTTCAACACAACAGAAATCAGCCCCTACTCATCCAGTACTTCCAGAAAAGTCTCAAAGGGGCAGCCCTAACATAGTGGATGTCTGTGGACAAGCAGAAAGTCAAGACTTGGCAGGATGCCATGGACAGTTTCATGGAGCAGTACTCCTTTAACTAGGAGCTTTGCCCTCAGAGGAGCCAGCTTGAGCAGCTAAACCAGCGCAATAATGAATCATTCCTGGAATACGCCACCCATTGGAGGAAAATGACAGTTAAGATCCCGACTCCAATCCCTAAGGAGGAGCTGGCAAGCATGTTCATGGGCACTCTAAAGCAGCCCTACTCTACACTTATGGTGACCTTACCAGTAGTGCACTTCGGCACCATCATTAAGATGGGTGCCCATATCGAGACCGTCATCAAGAGCAGGGCTATTCACTCCAGTCTAGGACTTGATCCCCCCAAGGTAACTACCTCATCCAGTAGGAACATCGATCCCAGGGACCACAGAAAGAAGGAAGATGTACATATGGTTGCTTCCACAGCACCCATCAGATTACCAGCTCCAGTAGCTCAACAGGAATCCGTCGTCAGAAATACCCGGCTAGCCCGACTAAACCAGGGACAAAATCATACCTTAGAAACTTTACCCCTCTTCCATACACACTCAGCTAGTTGTTGGAATTTCTAACTAAACAGAGCCTTCTCGAGTTGAGAGGCCCGACACCTCTCTTACCTCCAGACAAACAGAAAAAGAACTACCATGTCGATCATCATTGTGCCTTCCATAGAGGCCTAGGCCATGCTACAGACTACTGCATAGGCCTGAAGTGTGCCATCCAAGATCTCTTAGATGACAGAAAGGTTGAGCTGGCTCTCAGCAATACCAGCATATATCAGGTGTCACTGTCCCCACACAATAATCAAATCAATTTTATTTAGTAGGAAGAGCCCGGGGCAGGATAGCCAGGACCCAGCATACCAACAGTCGATGATGGCATCATCAAGCCCTCTTACTGATCCCCTGTCATAATCCCCTTCCCCTAGTCAAATATACAGGCCATTCAGTCTTCAATCCAGATAGCTGTCCCCGAACAGATCATCTATACTATCCCTTGTCCTGTAAATTAGCATATAGCTTCAGCTGAAGCCTCAACCTCTTCAAGCCCTGTTTGGATCCCCTACATCCCAGAGCAGCCTTTTGACCTCAACTGAGTACCCGCTCCCCACTCTCTCATCCTTGAGAGTGAGAGCATAGCCAACCTAACCAGATCTGGTCAAGTTTATCAACCGCCTACGGCTGAGCCGGCAAAGGCAAAGGGTACAAAGAAAGAGAAAGAAAAAGCAAAGGTGTCAGACCCACAAAAGGAAGCAACTGATTCAGTAGTTTTGTTGAAGATCCTAGAGAAAGCAGAGGAGTTCAATATCACTCAGCAATTGAGCAAGGACTCAAAACAAATTTCTATCTTGGGTCTTCTTCTAACTTCCGAACATCACCGGAAGCAACTGCTCCGAGTATTCGGCAATGCCCACGTAACACCAGACATAACACCCGAGAAACAAGGGCATATGGTAGGGCAAGTCCTCAAATCCAGAATCATTTTCTTCACAGAAGAGGAAATACCGGACAGTGATAGGGATCACACCTGGGCTTTATACATAGTAGTTCAGTGCATGGACAGATGGTTATCATCAGTGCTCATCAACAATGGTTCCGACCTGAATGTCTGCATACTTTCTACATTGCAAAACCTAAGCCTAAACCTCAGCTAAGTGAAGAAGAGACCCATGACCATCAGGGCTTTTGACAATACAACCACATAGAATTTGGGTGACATTGATTTGACCATCGACGTCGGACCAGCCCTGTTCACAATGAACTTTCAGGTTGTAAATGGTCAGCCTCATTCACCTTGCACTTAGGGAGGCCGTGAATACATATAGCCAGAGCCATTCCCTCCTCCCTACACCAGAGAATCAAATTCATCCAGGATGACTGCCTAGTCATCATTCATTCTGAGGAATTGGCAAGTTCCTTCGGGGACGTCTAAGAGCTGGGATAAGGCACTGCCTTTATGGCATTTCAGCTCGAGCAGGTTAGTTCTATCGCTCAGGTTAAACAACAAAGCAAGCAAGCAATGCCACCATTTATCAGAATGATGGCCAAAATGAACTATCAGCCAGAGAATGATCTCGGTGCCAGGAATCAGTGCAAAAAGAAGAAATACACATCTCCTCCCTATACATCTCCCTTCGGATTGGGATACAAGCCTAAATACGAGGACTACCTCTCTAAGCTGACCAAGAATAGCAGACAGTCGGTGAAACCTGAACCCCGAGCCCACATCTCTATAACCTTCCCCGTGGGAATCTTTGAAACCTACCCAGAAACCTCTGATGCACCTGTTGCCTTAATCCCCCAGCCCAGTGACGAATCTTCAAGGATTCCAGATCCGGAAGTGTTCGGCATGGCACAAATGTTCGACGAGCTGACTGTCGAAGATGCTACCAAAGTAGAATATCCAGCGGGAGAGCAGGTTTGTACCCCCTTCAACAGCGCCGAAGCGTCCTCCAGTTGCCAGCCACTAATCCGTTGGTGGACTGAGGCTCTTACCATTGAGGCCGCTCAGGCTAGGGCAAGCACAGTACAAGATAGGTTGGTCCAAGACAGCAGTGACCAAGCATCACCCTTCTCCTCCCTCAATCTCTCTTCGCTCTCATTTGTAAAATCCAAATATCAGGCCACTGTTGGCCTCTTTTTTTATGAGTCATTTTTGTAACCAGTCATCTATTTTGTCAATGAAAATTAGATGTTTTAACTCAAAAATCATGTTTTTAAAAACAAACAATTCATATCGGCTGATGAAGAAATCACACGGACTCTTCCCCTGGAAGGCCAAGTGTCTAGAAGCCAACAAAAATAAAAATGTAAGCATGCTGAACTTGAACTAATTGATTTGTTAGGAAAACACCTCTGATAGGGCTACCCCTCAAACCATCCTTGAACTCTCAGAAGTAGTGTATGACTCAAAATAGGAAGAGGAACTGTATCAGGAAATTTTGGACCTCCTAGAACATAGCAAGGGGCTACTGCAATCGAACATCAAAGACACTGAGACAGTCAATTTGGGATCCGCAGACAAGCCCCAGCTAATCAAGATCGGCACAAGCATGGGCCCACAGCTGAGGGCAGACATGATCAGTTTCCTGAGAAGATACAGTGACATCTTCGCCTGGTCATATACAGACATGCCCGGCTTATTCCCAGCATTGGTGGTACACAGATTACCCCTAAACCCCGATGTTAGACCAGTTAAGCAGAAACTGAGGTGAATGAGACCCAATGGTTAGAAAAGGTCAAGAAAGAAGTTGAAAAGTAGATCAGTGCAGGCTTCCTACCAGTAGCAAACTACCCTGAGTGGTTGGCCAACATTGTCCAAGTACCCAAGAAGGATGGCAAGGTCTGAAAGTGCATCGACTATCGGAATCTAAACAGGGCAAGCCCCAAAGACAACTTTCCTCTCCAGCACATCGATATTCTGGTTGACAATACTGCAGGACACGAGACACTCTCATTCATGGATGGTTTCTCCGGATACAACCAAATCAGAATAGCAGAGGAAGACATAAAGAAAACCTCCTTCATTACACCTTGGGGCACATTCTGCTACAAAGTAATGCCCTTCGGACTCAAGAACGCTGGAGCAACCTACCAGAGGACCATGGTGGCATTATTCCACGACATGATCCACAAGTCAACTGAAATCTATGTGGATGACATGATCGTCAAATCGCCTACTGCCAGGCAGCACCTGGAAGACTTGAAGAGACTCTGCAATAGACTCCGAGAGTTTGGCTTGAGACTGAATTCGGCCAAATGTGTCTTTGGAACCTCATCAGGAAAGCTCCTTGGCTTCATAGTCAGCAAGAGAGGCATCGAGATCGATCCAGCCAAAGCCAAGGCCATCATCGAAATACCAGATCCCCACATTGAAAAGGAGATCTGTGGTTTCCAGGGCAGAATTCTGTACATCAGTAGATTCATCTCTTAGCTCACTCCGATATACGAGCCAATCTTCAAGCTTCTCCGGAAGAATATACCTACAGTTTGGACAACTAAGTGTCAGGAAGCCTTTGATAGAATAAAGCAATATCTCCTTAATCCTCCAGTATTTGTGCCTCCTACACCGAGCGACCCCTACTACTATACATCTCTGTACAAGAAACCTCTATGGGGTGCGTCCTGGCACAACACGACGAGACAGGCAGAATAGAGCAAGCCATCTACTACATCAGTAAGCGCCTGCTAAAGTATAAAGAGTGGTACAACGCTCTTGAGAAGACGTGTCTCGCACTGGTCTAGGCTACCCAACGTCTCTGGCACTATCTGATTTCCTATCCGGTAATCTTGATCTCCGGGATGGACCCACTCAAGTACTTACTGGAAAAGCCGGCCACCACCGAAAGAACTGGTCGATGGCTTATGATGTTGTCTGAATTAGACATCACGTACATGACTCAAAAGTCAATCAAGGGGCAAGCGATAGCAGATCACCTGGCTCTCAGTTCAGCACAAGACTATGTCTCAGTACATGGTTGGTTTCCAGATAAAGCCATCCTGTATGCAGAAGCAGATGAGCAATTATACTTCAGCTGGGAGTTATACTTTGATGGAGCCGCTAACAGTCACGGCCATGGGGTAGGAGGAGTCCTGATCTCACCCAAGGGCGCACACCTCCCTATCTCAGTCAAGCTGAAATTCAAATTTTCCAACAACGAAGCAGAATACGAGGCATGCATAGTCAAACTAAAAGAATCCCTAGACATCAGGATTGAAGAGGTAGACGTCTATGGTGACTCGTCTCTTGTAATCTGTCAGGTAAATGAATCTTGGGCCATCCGAGAAGCAAGGCTATCTCATACTTGGCCTACCTCAACATGTTAATCACTCAGTTAAGAAGAATCAGCTTCAGTCACAGGTTCACAAACCAAAACAGATTCACCAATGCACTAGCTACTCTAGCTTCCATGGTACAGATCCCTACAGGCATCATGCTCTGGCTGATCGAAATTCAGCAACAGGATCAGCTTGCCTATTACCTTTAGATTGAAGAGGTATCAGAGAATAAGCCTTGATATACGGACATCAAGCAATATCTTGAAGACGGGACCTTCCCACTCGATGCCACCAAAACAGATCGTCGGACAATCAGAAGACTGGTCATTCAGTTTGTCCTCTCCAGAGGAATCTGATACAAAATGTCACCGAACCTACTCTGGCTCTGATGCCTCGATACCAGTGAAGCAACACAGGTAGTTAAAGAAGTTCACGAAGGAACTTACGGCCCACACATTAACGGGTTGATGCTATCCAAAAAGATACTGGGGGTGGGCTACACTGGTCTATAATGGAATCAAATTGTTGCAAGCATGTATAGAAATGTCATCAGTGCCAAATCTATGCTGACAGGGTAAATGCACCGCCAAACAGGTTGCACAACCTTATGGTTCCTTGGCTATTCTCAGCTTAGGGCATCGACGTCATCGGTCCCATAGCTCAGAAAGCATCTAACGGACATCGATTCATCTTGGTTGTAATTGATTATTTCACAAAATGGGTTGAGGCAGCCTCTTATGCCAATGTAACAGCCTCAGTGGTTCAGCATTTTCTAAAAAGGAATATCATCTATCGATATGGGGTCCTGTATGAGATTATGACATACAATGCTCTCAACTTCTGCAACAAGGGAATGATTGACCTCAGCCAAAAATTCAAGATCCAACATCAACACTCCATGCCATATAGGCCACAGACCAACGGTGCAATTGAGGCCGCCAACAAAAATCAAAAGAAAATCATTGAGAAGATGGCAACCAATTACTCTGCCTGGCATGAGATACTCCCCTACGCACTTACGGCCTACAAAACATCCATCCAAACCTCAATTGTGCCAACACCATTCTCTTTGGCCTATGGTATAGAAGCAGTCCTCCCCATCGAAGTACAGATTCCATCACTTTGGGTATTAATGAAAGCAGAGCCCTCAGAAGCAGAATGGGTGCATACCCGGTATGAACAGTTGAATCTGATTAAGGAGCGGCGACTAAAAGCCATCAATCACTCTCAGGCCTATCAGAGGCAGATGGCTAGGGCATTCAACAAGAAAGTCAAGCTATGAAGCATCAAGATCGGTGATCTGGTTCTCCAAAAAATGTTGCCAAACTATCCTGACCCAAGGGGCAAGTTCGTTCCCAATTACGAAGGCCCATACATTGTCTGAGACAAATTCTTAGGCGGCACCCTTTGACTTGGACGTATGGATGACAAAGAACTCCTAGAGCCCGTCAATATGGACAAAGTCAAACGATACTATTCTTAGGGTCTAGATCTGATAGGCACTTTGTACTTGTAGTTTCTCCAGGAAATGACAGGAGGTCATCCTTAGCACACTCCTTATCCCTTTTTCATGTAACCAATTTTACAAATCAATGAAATCCGCTAGTTAGCCCCTTTAGGCTAACAACACTTCTTTCATTACACCTTTTTAGGGACACCCTCCCTCGCCCTTTGCAGCATTTTTCTGAACTATGCCATGACCTGATCCTGCAAAGGGTACGTAGGCAACCTGACAAAATCAAGTGTGGTCATACAAAAAAGGGATCATACCTCCCCCAACTCTTTCCCATGAAGTCAACTTCTCCCCAGACGAGTCACATATCCCCCGAATTCCCCATACCAAGTCAAATCATCCCTAGTGGAACCAAAGCCTCTCTAAGAACCTCTTCCCATGGAGTCCAACGGAGCAAAAATCCTCTCAAACTCCCCAGACGAGTCGGCTCTCAAGGGTACAAAATTTTGATCAAAAGAAAACCCAAAATAGAAGTCAAAACATTTTAAAAGTCAAAGACTCCCCACAAAGACAATCTCTGCAGACTCTTTCCCCAGCAGAGACAACCTCTCTCACCCTCCCTGGCAGAGACAACCTCTCTCGAATTCCCTGACGGATCCGAAAAAAAAAACCACTGGAAGAACTCCCCAATAGTGCGAAAATCAACTATGATAAAGCAAACCTCCAAGGGAGTGTAAATCAACTACAACAGGAGAAATCCCAGGGTGTCCCAAACTTCGGTCCCCCAGCCTACATTTCATCCTACTCCAAGTCCTTCTAGATCTCCTAGAAACTATGAGTGCAAGTGCAACATCACATCTGTATCCTTAGTAGAAACATAATCTCTGTAAAACCCCAAAGGAGAGCTATGAGGGCAATGACGGAAGAAGATCCATTTTTCCCCAACAAATTAAGGATTTCCCCAGTAAGTCGCGGGCATGAGTGAAAACCAGGAACGGTCTCATTGTGCAAAAATCACGTGATCCCCAGACCTAGTCTTGCGATTAGGGGCAAAAAATGGACAAAAATCAATCAGCTTTACAGGCATAAGGAAAACCGGCAACGGCCTCATCGCGCAAAAATTATGCGAACCCCATGACTTGATCATTCCAAGGGTAAAAAAAAGAGAGAAAAGCTTAAGAGCAGTTTGGCAATAGAATCCAGCAGCAGTCAATCTAGCCAGATAAGCCCCCTACAGCAGTCCCCAATAGATGACATGGAAGAGCAACTTCCCCGACACTAGTCTCTAATAAAGTTCAGATCCCCAGTAGTGATCTATATCAGTGGCATATCCCCTAGCAGATCCCCAGTAGCAATCTACAACAGTGTCATATTCCCCAGCGGATCACCAGAAGAAGCTTCCCATTGCTCTCTACATATACTCTCCCCAGCAAGAGTATAGAAGCATCCAATTTGCCCCCCAACAAGCTTCTCCCCAGCCAGATTCTAATCTCCAGCAGTGACAAGACAAACAGGTCTACCTATGAACGTCCCCTGCAGTGACGAAATCTCTTCTGGGTCACACTCCGCTCTCCAAGAGTGAAAGACAGATTACATGATCCCCAAGCCCTAACTAAGGCAATTTTCTAGCAAAACTAAAGGCTAGTTAAACAGTCTTGCTATTAAAATCAAAACCATTTACTAAAAGTCCAATATCTTTTATAAAAATATTTTCAAAACATACCTTCCGGTATCTAGACCTAGTCATATCAGCCTAACTTGAGCAGCCCCTACAATATAAAGCACAAGAAGCCGACACCATGCATCCCCGTAAGTCGCAATCAGCAGAGTCATGGGAAAGCATCCTCGCCTTTACCCCCTGCATGATATCCCTGCATAGCATCACACCCATGTGGCCAAACTCCTCAACATCATTCTTGATCAAAATCCAGTGCCTCTTGGCCATTTCAAATCAATCTGGCTAGTGCCTCTTGGACATGGCGTAATTTCTTTTGACACCCCCGCGTGTCTTGGATATCCTGTGTGATCCTTGGCAATCTCGCCATACCGTACCATTACCTCCTGCATGTCACTCCTTTCGACACCCCCGCATGTCTTCGTTATTCGGTGTGCTCCTTGGCAATCTTGTCATACCGCAGCATTACCTCCTGTATGTCACTCCTTTCGACACCCCCGCGTGTCTTCGACATCCTATGTGCTCCTTGGTAATCTCGTTATACCACAACATTACCTCTTGCATGTCACTCTTTCGACACCCTCGTGTGTCCTCGACATCTCGTGTGTACTTTTACAGTGTACACCACCTGCATCACCCCTTTCAGCGCCCTGTGTGTCCTCGACACCCCTGTATACCTTTACAGTATACACCACTTGTATGTCTCCTTCTTAACACCCTGTGTGTTCTCGAAGCCCAGTGTGTCTTTTCGATCAACTTGATCAAATCCCTTCGGTCAGCGCCTCCGGGCCATGCCATCCTTGCATCCATCAATCTTCAGTGAGTAGACTGAACTACTCGCTCTCCCCAACAGTGGCCGTATCACTTCATTGCACCCACCACTTGCACTGTATGCATACATATCATCCCCAAGATCTGAGCTTGGTGTAAAAATAGGATGATTCCAGTCTTTGCCGTTCAAATCGCCAACCTTGGCATTCTCCAGCAAAGAAGGGCAGCTGTAAGCACCCAATTTTTACACCCCTGTCTAACCATTGTTACCCTTGCCAAATCCCCTAAACCCTAGGTAAACCCCTAGTTAGTCTTAGGTCTCACCCTGAGTCAAACCCTAGAAAAACCTAGTACCAAACCCTAACCCTAGGTAAACCCTAGCTAGACCCTAGCTAAACCCTAGGTAAACCCTAGTTAGACCCTACGACTCAATCCTAGCTAAACCCTAGGACTCAACCCTAGTTAAACCCTAGTACAAAACTTATGCCAAAACCCAAGCCCTAGGTAATCCTAACCAAAGCCCTATCCTAGCCCTAGAGCCCTTAGACCTTAAACACTAAAAAACCATGGCCCCTAGGGTTAGAACCTCAGCTTGGGCCCATAAGGCCCAAAAAGCCTAAACCCTAAAAACTTGAGTGAGCAAAGGCCTAGCCCAAATTTTCAAAAATCTCAGATTGGCAGTAGAAGATCTACCGCAAATCAAAACTTGGCCTATTTTGATAATGGCGGTAGACCATCTATCGCCACTATCTGAACTCGAATTTACAGTCTGTAGAACCCCTGTACACTCCACCCTTCACCTCAAACCTTCCCTTCAACCTTCCTACTCGGCCATTACAGGGTCCAACCACCTTCCTACCCTTCCTTTTTAATCCCCCCTAGGTCCCTAGAGCTTCTTCTATAAAACCCATCTCCCTCAACTGTAAACTGATCGGAAGACCTCCATAGGTGAACCCCTGCTGAAAAACCCAGATTCTTTGAATTGCACAGCACCCAGGGACTCCCAACTCCTCCCTGTTTAAATTGCACCGCATCCCAGTGTGCATTATCACCGTGCACAAAGCTCCACAGCCTCGGCTGAGAACAGAGCAGGGTAGGGCCCTGCCCCTCCCCACTTTTTTTTTCTTTTGTTTGAACTACTGTAAGCCCCTGGTCATCTCCAGGGGAGTTATCTATCATTGTTCTTGCTTATCACTATCTCAAACCCACAATAGGGTGTTCACCCACCTAGACCATAGGTGTAGTGAACCCCTACAGGTATAGCACCATCCTTGAGCTTCAAGACCACCACAGACCCACTGGGGGTCCCTTAGATCATAAGGGAACCCTGGTATCCCCTATGCACAGCCCCCAAGGGCACCATCACGGATTTGAGCAAAACCAGGAATGGTGGTAAACACAGTACCGCCATTCCTGGCCATTTACTATTGCAGTTTGTTTAGCCTACTTAAGTGGGCCCTGGTCCATGTCCAAGGCCCAGGTTGAACCCCTCTCCTCTCCCTGAGCATAACCTGGTCCTTCTAGGTCCATGGGTTAGCCTTAACCATGATTAAAATCAAAAAACCAAACACTGTGCAGAATGGCGGTAGATCCTCTATTGTCATTCATCTATTGGCCTTTTTGGGTATTGACGGTAGATCATCTACCGTCAATCTACATTTTTAGGTACAATAACTTTGGACCATTGTGGGGCCTACACAAGGCTTAAAATCTTCACTGGAGTTCCCTCTTCACATTCATGCTTTCAGAGCACCCAGGGTTACCTCCTAACCCTAGTTAACAGTGTGCAAACCACAGTTGAAAATACTGTTTTAAATGTCGGTAATCCCATTACTGACATTAAAAATATTTCAATTCTGGGCTTTTGCAGGTGGCCAGGCCTGGTAGGAGACCACTTTAGGCCCTGCCTAGCCCCCTGGGCCCACTTTGGACTTAACCATACCCTTAACTAGGGTTAAATGCACATTCGACTAACATTTAACCGCGGTTAAGCATCCCTTAACCCCACAAATCTTGAAAAATAATGAAAAATCCTTAAAACTCATCTTGGACCATAAAACTAACCTTGACCCATTCCTAAACAGAATTAGCAATCCTAATCACGGTTAGACCACCCTTAAACCCAGTTAGCAACCATAACCGTGGTTATCTTTCGGTTTACGGCCTACCAGGCCTAAAAACCAAGTCTACTGGACTTATCTTCAGCCTACCGGACCTCACCTTAGCCTATCGGGCTAAATCTCACATCCCTCCAACTGTGGTTAGTAACCCTAACCATAGTTAGTGAAATTCCTTATTTCAATGAACTCTTTGACCTAGAGGAGGGTGAATAGGTGTACTAAAGGTTTTCTACCAATTTTAATTTTATGCAATCACACACTATCAATCTCACATGAACACACAAGATTTTTACGTGGAAAAGCCTTCCGGGAAAAATCACGGGACCTAGTCCAGCACAAAATTTACTATGAGAAGATGTAAACAATACAAGACTTGAATCTTATCCAATCGGACACGACACACCATTCCTTGGTATTGATTCCTCAGCTTGCAAACCAGGAACATAGCACGTTCGATCTCTGCAATAGCAGCTCCGGTTCCTCACAGGCCAACCAACGCTCACAGTAGAGCACACTATGGGTTTTAGGGTTTAGAAAAGCTCTAGGGTGATCTCATCAAAGGTTGAGGGTCATCTAATGCAAGTTCATAATAATGTGAGTGAAAAGCTTGCACTAAAGAAAAACTAATGGAGAAGAATTGGAATGATTTCCAGAGTTTAGACGAACTCTAGAGATAGCCTAAGATGCTCTAACAACTCTCCAAAAGATGGTCTCCACGAATTAGGGGTGTCTCAATAAATAGAGGAACAACCCATGCAATTTAGAACATGCTAAAAAGGGATTTGGAAAGTTTTTTCATATCAGGGTCAACCCCGGGATCAGTTGGGTCAACCCTGAGGTACTGAAATAGGAATAAGTGAACAACCAATATCAGGGTCGACCTTGGAAGACATTTGGGTCGACCCAACATGGTACTTCGGTCAACCCAAACGTCCTCCAAGGTCGACCTTAAGAAAAACACTTCTCTGCCATATTTTGTCATACAATTTTTGAGATACTCAGGGTCGACCTTGAGGAGCCAATTTTGGATTTTTTGACTTTTAAAACCTGGATACATTCCTTCACTTTTCCTATGGTCCTTTGAACTAAATACCATGATTTTGGTCAATTCCAAGTGGGTGTTTTTTGGTCTTCTAGGTCGCACTTACCATCCTAAACAATGAGCCAAACTTGAGTGATGAATCTTCATACTTTTCATGGCTTCTTCTTCACTTAGCTTCGAATCGGATGATGACCTAAGGAGCACTATACAACCTTTTTGGGCTCGAAATTTTGCTAACACAAAACTTTGACTTTAAAATCTCCCCCTTTGGAAATTCCGAGACAAAACATACATCCTTCACTAAATGATATGACATTACAAACTCTTTTAAACCCATGATAAACAAAGAGTATGACAATTAGATGACTTTAGACTTGTTGTACTTTTTCCATGATGCAAACGCCTTTCGAGACCATTGCGGTAGCAATCAACCCTGAAAAACTAAAAACACAATACCTTGTGACGCATGGGGGATTTTCATAAAATGTAAACCAATAAATGCAATGGACATCATGCTTTGATTATTTAAGATCTCCCCCTCAATATGAGATCCCTTATAAAAATTTTCAGAATTATAAGCATGTGAATCAATCCATGTGAGAAGTAGGGTATCATGTGCAACATGTGAATAAAATTCAAGTGTGAATCAGTGCAACATGAGATAATGATACATATGATAATGATAGTGCAAAAATGCATAAGAAATGCACACATGTGATCACACACATCTTCTCCCCCTTTTTGGCTTGAATTGCCAAGGGGAAACAACCTCGTAGAGGGAGCATCGCAACCTATATCCAGAGAGACTAAACAGTACAGCAGAAGAGCAAACAGCATAGTCATAATCAAACCATCAAAAACAAAGTACTAGCATCCCATATACATCAACAAAGGGTGCATAACACACAGAAAACACAGGACGCATAACAGAAGTAAGGACTAGCGAAAATGCCTAGTCATCCTAGCGCGGAGGGAAACGATGAGCGACATCATCCTCATATTGAGTACGGAAATCGTAAAGCTCCTGGCGAGATGCCTGCACCATGTTGAAAAGTGCGGCAATCTAGCGATTGGTCACTGAAAAACTCTCCTGAGTAGTCGCTGCATGGGTGTCAAAGCGGGTATGAAGATCGGTGGCGAAGGCAGACTAAGCAGCCGACATATCTGCGAGCATGGCAGCCATGGATCGGAAAGAGAGTGGACCCGAAGGAGGTCGGACCTGGCTAGGAGATGAACCGGCAACCGGAGCCGAAGAAGCTAGGTCAACCTCAGCATCGGCCTCATGCTCAGGCATCGCGGCATGTGACATGCTACTAGTCAAAGTCCGACTACAGATGGGGCCAAGTGAATGCCTGGACGCCTCAATGGAACTAGCCCTAATGCCCTCAGCAGCCATGATGTTAGTAATTAGGACACCAAAGGGAAGGGCAGCACGCATTTGAGACACTAAGCCTGAAGGATCAAGTCGATAATATGTGCACCTGTGTCTATAGTGTCCCTTGTCATGACATTATATAGAAACCTAGCCCGATCAGGATTCAAGATGGTAGAGTGAACCCTAGGATGAATGTTCAAGCACATGATGAGATGAAAGAGACGGGCCAAATAGGAAAGACTGGAGTGAGGCAGGTGGGGATGAGGCCATATTTTAGAATGGTCATCACATAGATTGCTGGCAACCATATCCAAGTCATGTTTATCCTTATCAGTGGGATACTGATAAGGATAATAGGCGTTCGGAACCCGAGGAGTGCCAGTGAAAAAGGCAATGACATCAGGATTAATTTGAAATTTCTTACCGCGGACTTGAGTTTTGAAAAAGAATTTGTGAGGATTGGCAGAGTAAATGTTCGCATAGAATTCTCTAACAAGGTCTAAACTAGCATGGCTAGATAGTTTCAAAAGGCCAGACCAACCACGAGAGGTAATGATATTTGCAAAACTGGGTAGATCAAAATCCGAAATGAGAGTACTCCACTCAATTGTGACTGCCCTGGTTTTGAGAAAATTATTAAACACAATTTCATTCCCAGGGGTTCGAAATCACACATTTTCAGGCTCACTAGGAGTGGTAATCTGGTTTTTGCCCTTGGATTTGGCAGAGATCTTGGAACTGGAGGCACCCAAGGCTATCTTATGGGTAGCCGAGGGTGGTGGAACCCTGGTATGAACCGCACGGTCCACATGGATCCCGTGGCCAGCATCATATGATGCATCCTCAGACTGGGGAGCATCATCTTCATCCCCGAGAAATGATGAGGCGGCTCTTAGAGTGACCTACCATGAAGATGGAGATGATGAGAAGAAGGTATTCAAGTGCCATAGACTCAAAGATGAAATTAACTAAGAACAAAGCTAGGAGTTACATTAAATATGATTTGGCAGCACCTAAACATCTGGGGATAGATGATGTGGGTGCGGATCTTGACTGAGGAACAAGAACAATGCAAGAGAATCCCACTGGGTCGAATGTGGAGATTGTGGAAGAGAGAACCCAGCAAAAACCGTGGAGCTTGGAGGCTTCAAAAAAAGGGAAAAGCTTCACAGATGACTATAAACTCAAGGAGGCAAGTGGAGCTACACTAGAGAGCTTTAACACCCAGTAGAAGATGAAACCCAACTGCAAAAACGTGGAGGGTGTAGAAGAGCACCCCAGCAGCAAGGTTGTGAAGATGAAACCCAGCAAGGTCGTGGAGCTGCCAATCAAGTCTTGAAGAGATCGTGGAGCACTGGGAGGGGGCTGAGAACAGCCTGTAGCATGCAGGTGAAGAGCTGAAAATGGTAAAATCCAGCTGGAGTTTGCAAGAAGAGAAGGCAAAAGGGGAAAGTGCATCCGTGTGACTCGAGTGAGGGTTTTGAAAACCCCAGTTCACTGTGTTCGATTGATCGAACCCACTTCCAAACTCGACCCTCAACCCCAAGAATGCTGAAACTATATAAGACTGAGTTTGACCCTTTTGTTTTGTCTTTGGCATGGTATGGGGCAGTTTTTTGAGAGAGAATCTGCAATATGAACTCTGAAAAATCTGCAAATAAAGCATAATACTCCAAAAAGAACCATAGGACCCTAGTGACTCTAGGTTCTCAAGCTGTAAAGGACAAACACCTACCCAAGGTGGCATTTTGTGGAACATAATGGGGGATTAAAAATGCACATTTAGAGATCTGAAAAATTGCAAAGTAAGATCATTCCTGAAAACACTCAAAATCAACCAAAAACATGCAATTTTCTCACAGAGATGTCAAGTTTAAAATCAAACCATTTTTCTCAAACACTTGTAAAAAGATATTTTCAAAAGGAATGCAAGAGGTGAGAAGTTGCATGTGACAAATAATACATGTCCAAGATAGTTTAGCATGGAATGATGAATAAATAAGGATATTTCCATCGACACTAGGCACAAGGGAGATCCAGACACAGTCACACAAGCTAATATATAGTGAGTAATAGGCTTTACCAAAAAATGTAAAGTGTGTGAGGTGAAATTCTAACCAGACTCCTTTAGAAGTAGGCACCCTTAGATAGATAAAGACATTAGTGCATTTCAGGAACAACAAGCTTCAAAAATTACTGAGAGACTCACTTAGGGTAGTCCAGAAAGTTGAAGAATTTTATGTGCTATGTTTACCCTTAAAATATTTTGTGAACTCATAGTATTAGAGAAATTTGCTATTTAGTGAAGCTATTTTTGTTCAGTCTTTTTCTTTTGAATTATTGAATGCAATAGCAGTCTTTCACACTGGTTGGGTAGGTAGCCCTAGCTATTGGCAGTAGGGGCTTATCACTCTAGGGACCCAAATAGATACCTACTATCCACCTAGGTAGCCATTTAATACTGTTTGCATCCAATAGTGGCTTTCACACTATCCCAGAGGTAGCCCTTTCCATTACATAAGACTTTAAACTAGGGCACATTTTGAGGGATGGTACCTTCATGGTCAAGACAGACCTTATCAACCCGGAGAACCATCATGACTAATATCATCACCTATTCATAGGGATATGTACCATCTGCAGGTGATAGTCAGAGTGCAAGTGCATGTGATAGTGCAATAGTATATACCATATTTCTAATTGTATTTAGCAAGATAGTCTATGTGCATACTCCCAAAGACACTTTGGTAGGTATGATATCCTCATGAACTCAATTCTATCAAATATGTATTTTGGACAAGCATTATGAGCACAAGAAAATTTCAGCCATGCACATCAAGGGAGAGCAAACAACTCCAAGTCAACTCTTTTTGGATTTTTTATTTTTCAATGTTTTTGGATTTTTCAAAAATGCATAACTAAAAGAAAACAAAAATCTTTTTGGAGTTTTTTTGATTTTTCAATGTTTTTGGATTTTCTGAATTTTTCAATGTTTTTGGATTTTCTGAAATAAAATAGACAAGCAAAAGCAAAAATACTCAAAAACTGATAATGTACACCGGAGGAATAGAACTAGGAAGAGATCTAGATATGAAGTCACCTAGTCTATCAGAAAGCACTCAGTCACTCAATACTGCACACACTGATGGATTTCCTAAGAAACTCAAACCTAAGGGAGTCGCCAGTTGAGTGTCAGTTTGCACATATTCCAATGTCACAACACTTTGCTCAACAAGCTCTCGAATGGAGTGGTGTTTAATGTCTATGTGTTTGGTGCGAGAGTGTTGCACGGGGTTTTTGGAGATGTTAATGGCACTAGTGTTATCACAATATATAGTCATGGTGCCCTGTTCTATCCCGTAGTCCTGCAACATCTGTTTCATCCACAAAAATTGAGTGCAACAATTGCCGGCTGCAATGTACTCAGCCTCAGTAGTAGACAAGGAGATAGAATTCTGTTTTTTGCTAAGCCAAGCAACTAAACAGTTTCCAACATAGAAGCATCCTCCGAAGGTGCTTTTCCTATCATCAGTATTTTCAGCCCAGTCGGCATCGGAATATCCATCAACCACGGTAGTAGTATCAAAGGGATACCAGAGGCCAAAAGATAGAGTTCCACTTACATATCGAATAATGCGTTTAACAGCTAGTAAGTGTGACTCTTTGGAGCTTGCTTGATAGTGAGCACAAGCTCCGACACTAAAGGCAATGTCGGGACAACTGGTAGTTAGATAGAGCAAACTACCAATAATACTTCGGTATGTGATTTGGTCGACACTTTTGCCTGAAGCATCTTTACTAAATTTCATGGTGGTGCTCATAGGAGTGCGAACATGTTTTGCTGAGCTCATGCAAAATTTCTTTACAAGGTATTTGACATATTTGGTTTGGGATATAGAAATCTCATTGTTCATTTGTTTAACCTGCAGACCAAGAAAGAAATTCAGCTCACCAACCATGCTCATCTCTAATTCATTCTTCATTTGTTCAGCAAATGAGTGAGCATGTGAGTCTGATGTGGAACCAAAGACAATATCATTAACATAGATCTAAGCAATGACCATATCATCCTTGATGTTTTTAATGAATAGGGTCTTGTCTATTCCTCCTCTCGAAAATCCCTTTTCTGAGACGTATATAGTCAGTCTCTCATACTAAGCTCTGAGAGCTTGTTTCAAACCATAGAGAGCCATTTTTAATTTGTAAACCTGATCAGGATGATTAGGGTCCTCAAACCATTTTGGTTGTACCACATAAACTTCCTCCTAAAGAATGTCATTTAGAAAGGCACTCTTGACATCCATCTGAAAGAGTTTGAATTTGAGATGACATGCAACAACTAGCAAGATTCTAATTGACTCTAGCCGGGCAACAAGAGCAAAGGTTTCATCAAAATCAATACCCTCAATCTGAGTGTATCTCTGTGCAACTAACTTGGCCTTGTTTCTTACAATGGTACCATGTTCATCAGATTTGTTCTTGAAAATCCATTTAGTACCAATAACATTTGTATTTTTAGGCCTAGGAACTAAAAACCATACATCATTCGTTGTAAACTGATTTAGCTCTTCTTGCATGGCATTTATCCAGTATTCATCTGTGAGAGATTCAGTTACATTTTTGGGTTCGAATGTAGAAGTATAGCAAAAGTGGCTAACTTCATTTTCAACTTGTTTTCGAGTTCTCACTCCACTTTCAAGGTTTCTGATAATTTCAGTTGAGGAGTGATGTCTCATAACCCTAGGATGTGTAGGTTTTTTAGGAGGTGACTTTGAAGGTGATTCATCTTCTGATTTAGATGTTGGAATTTTCACACCTTCATTAGCATTTTCATCCTCTAGTTGCAATGTCTCAGATCCTGAGTCATCAACCACCACATTTATGGACTCCATAACAGTAGAGGTTCTCAAGTTGTACACTCGATATGCCTTACTATTTGTGGAATATCCAAGAAAAATCCCTTCATCACTCCGGGAATCAAACTTACCCAATTGCTCTCTATCCCTAAGGATATAGCATTTACTTCCGAATACTCAAAAGTACTTGACATTGGGTTTCTTGTTGTACCACAACTCATAGGGTGTCTTCCTAGTTCCGGGCCTAGTGTAGACTTTATTTACAGTATAGCATGCAGTGCTAACTGCTGTAGCCCAGAAATGAGCAGCCAGGTTGTTGCTATGAAGCATCACCCTAGCCATCTCTTGAAGCACCCTATTCTTTCTTTCCACAACACCATTTTGCTGAGGTGTTATTGGTACTAAAAATTCATGTTTGATGCTCGATTCATCACAAAACTCATTGTACTTGGAGTTTTCAAACTCCTTTCCATGATCACTCCGAATTCGAGTAATAGGGCATCCCTTTTCATTTTGCACTCTCAAGCAAATATTCTTGAAGTTCTCAAAGGCACCCGACTTCTCTTTTATGAATGCAACCCATGACATCTTTCAGAAATCATCAACCATCACTAGGATGTATCGCTTATCTCCTAGACTTTCAGTTCGAGTAGGACCCATGAGATCCATGTGTATTAGTTCTAGTGGGTGTGAGGTAGTGATATTTGAAGCCTTCTTGTATGGGCTTTTAATTTGTTTACCAATTTGACATGGCCCACACATAGCAGTAAAGGGCTTCCCTAGTTTAGGCACACCTCTCACACGCTCGTGTTTTGAGAGTTTGCTTAGGTCTTTGAAATTCATATGACCTAGCCTCTTGTGCCATAGTTCAACTTCTTCAACTTTAGCCCTGTTGCAAATTTGAGAAGAACCATCACTTGGAATTAAACCATACCAATTATTAGTGGTTCTTGTTGACCCTTCCAAAACACACACACCTTTGTCATCCACAACAGAACACTTACTGTTGGTAAAATGGACAGCATGGTGATCATCACACAATTGACTTATGCTAATTAGATTAGCTTTCAGTCCTTCTATAAACAAGACATCCTTCAGTTTTGGAATGCCTGGTGCTTGGATGACACATTTTCCTTTCACAAAGGATTTGCTTCCATCACCAAAAGTAACAGTCCCATCTGAGCATTCCTCAAGATGAGTGAAGAGGGACTTGTTACCTGTCATGTGTCTAGAACATCCACTATGGAAATACCACATGTCAGAATTTTGGGCTTTCAAAGCGGTGTGGATCAAAAGCATTTTAGGTCATCCTTTCTTGCATAAATGAACATAGACTTCTGGGGAACCCTATTGTCTTTGTTCACTTCATATGTAGGCATGACCTTCTTTTTATTGGATCTCCTGTTCTTCCTTCTCTTCTGGGAGTTCCTAGAATTTTTGGTTCATCCTGTTACCTTCTTCATGATGAGCATAAGAAGGGTCACGATCATGTTGCGTACTAGAGAGTTGAGCAATTTTCATCACTTCTTCACACAAACTCCTAGATTTTTCTACTAAGACTTGAATTTACCTTTGGAGATTCCCTTGATGTTGTGTTTGATTTCATGAACCATTTCGGGAATTTCTTTTAAAGGCATTGCAGTTAGGTTGGGTGTGACCCTTCACTCTACAATGGTGGCAAGTGGGAATGAACCTGGGAGGAGGAGGTCTTTTAGCTTGGGGCTGAACTTTAGTTCTCTCAGCTTCAGTTGAAATTTTACCTTGTCCAGAAGTGACAAAAGTTTGGTACAACTGAGAGTTTGGCATACTAGCTTTTGATCCTGAGGAGTTTGAAATCACAAATCTTGGATTTTCATATATTGGCTCAAATGTTGTAGTAGACATTGTTCCGACATTCAAGGGACCGGATGGTCTGTCTAGATGTCCTATGCCGGACATGTTTACTGTTGAGCGCTACATACTAATCAGTTTATCCAAGATTTAAGTGTTGCTAAGGAGTTTAGCTTCTTTTTCGAGTTCTATTACTTTCTTAGCTAGCTCATCCTAAACTTTCAGAATGTCAAGAAATTCCTTTTCTAGAAATCTAACTTTTTCAATAAGGTTATTTCTTTCAGATTCCAATTCTGAAATGCGAGTCTTTGACTCTTCAGATACACTCATGGAGTTATCTTCCTCAGTTTCTAGAACCTTGATCCATTTAGACAAAGAGGCATTTTCTTCCTCAAGGTATTCTAGTTTGGACACCAGTTCAGCTTTTTCACTTTCAAGCTGAGATACCAGAGCATTCTTCCCTTCTACTTCTTGTTTGCAAGAGTCTCTTTCCTGTTGAGCAATTTTAAGTTTTTTGTTCAAAGAGATCTTAGCTTTCTTCATCTTGAGACTTTCAGAAAACAAGGCTGTATCCATATCTTCATCACACTCAGAGACAGTGTGACTCTGATCATGATCTTCACTAGACTCACTCACTTGATCTCCATCATTCTTCTCTTTATGATTAGTGGGAGTATTGTCAATCTCTGATAGGGTGACAGTGAAGTCCATATGATTTTCAAATTCCTCACTTGAGGTAGAACTTTCGGATTGTTCATTCTTAGATTCATTATCATCCCATGTGGCATTCATCACCATTCCCTTACTCTACTTCTTGTTAGGGCAATCAGGTGAAATGTGGCCATAGCCTTTGCATTCATAGCATTGAATGCCATGAGATTTCTTGTCAGTTCCTTTGGGGACTTTCTTGTTATCCCAAGGTTTTGACTTTAGCTTTTCATGAGGTTTTTCTCCTGATTTAGGCTTGAACCTTCTATTTATTTTCAGGTATTTTTGAAATTTCTTAACAAATAGAGCCAACTCCTTCTCTCTCAACTCAGCATCACTATCATCCTCATCCAAGGTCTCCTTGACAATTTTCAAGGCTACAGATTTTTTTTTTTGGATGGTCGAAGATTGAGTTCATAGGTTTAGAGTGATCCGACCAATTCCTCAATCTTGAGAGCATCAACATTCTTGCTCTCCTTGATGACAGTGACCTTAGATTGAAACCTTTCCAGTATCTAAGGATTTTTCTAACAATTTTAGACTAACTAATTTTCTCACCCAGGTTGAAATTAGAGTTAACAATGTCACTTAGTTTAGCATAGAATTCATCAAAGGTGTCATTGTCTTCCTTTTTCAGATTTTCAAATTTAATAGTGAGAATTTGGAGCTTTGAGATCTTGACAGTGGTTGTACCTTCATGAGTCATTTCCAGAATATCTCATACCTCATTTGTTGTTTCACATGAAGAGATTCGTTTGAATTCTTCAACAGTGACCACAGTAAAAATTGCAATGAGACCTTTCGTGTTTCAACCACTTGTCTCGAGCTCATCTTTGCTTCAATCCTTAGTACTTTTAGTGAGAATTACATCACCTAGAATATTCACCGGTGGAGTTCATCCATCCTGAAAGGACATCCAGATTCTCTCATCTATGGATTTGAGAAACGCTCTCATTCAAGCTTTCCAATACGCATGGTTGTTCCCATCAAATAATAGAGGACGAGAGATGGATCCACCCTCTCTTAGAGTAGTCATTGACTTAAGGATAGACACAAGATCACACTTAAGGAATTAACCTTATGAGTGTACCCGCTCTGATACCAATTGAAATTTCTTATTTCAATGAACTCTTTGACCTAGAGGGGGGGTGAATAGGTCTACTCAAGGTTTTCTACCAATTTTAATTTTATGCAATCACACACAATCAATCTCATATGAACACACAAGATTTTTACGTGGAAAATCCTTCTGAGAAAAACCACGGGACCTAGTCCAGCACAAAATTCACTATGAGAAGATTTAAACAATACAAGACTCGAATCTTACCCAACTGGACACGACACACTGTTCCTTGGTATTGATTCCTCAGCTCGTAAACCACGAACACAGCATGTTCGATCTCCGCAACACCTCTGGTTCCTCACCGGCCAATCTTGCTCAAAGTGATCAATCACGATCTCTGAAGATCAATCTCCGCCCTTGACGGCTTTGTTTAAGCCAACCAACGCTCATAGTAGAGCACACTATAGGTTTTAGGGTTCAGAAAAGCTCTAGGGTGATCTCATCAAAGGTTGAGGATCATCTAATGCAAGTTCATAATAATGTGAGTGAAAAGCTTACAAACCCTAGAGTAAAACTAATGCAGAAGAAGTGGAATGATTTCTAGAGTTTAGATGAACTCTAGAGAGAGCCTAAGATGCTCTAATAACTCTCTAAAAGATGGTCTCCACGAATTAGGGGTGTCCCAATAAATAGAGGAACAACCCATGCAATTTAGAACATGCTAAAAACGGATTTGGAAAGTTTTTTCATATCAGGGTCGACCCTGGGAGTCAGTTGGGTCGACCCTGAGGTGCTGAAATGAGAATAAGTGAACAACCCATATCAGGGTCAACCCTGGAAGACATTTGGGTCGACCCAACATGGTACTTCGGTCGACCCAAACATCCTCCAGGGTCGACCTTGAGAAAAACACCTCTCTGCCATATTTTTCCATACAATTTTTTAGATACTCAGGGTCAACCCTAAGTGGTGAGGGTCAACCCCAAGTGGGTGTTTTTTGGTCTTCTAGGTCTCACTTATCATCCTAAATAATGAGCCAAACTTGGGTGATGAATCTTCATACTTTTTCATGGCTTTTTCTTCGCTTTGCTTCAAACCAGATGATGACCTAAGGATCACTATACAACTTTTTTGGGCTCGGAATTTTGCCAACACAAAACTTTGACTTTATAGTTAGTTTGGCCTAACCCCGGTTAGGAACCCTAACCCGGGTCAAACTCCGCCCTAGTCTACCGGACTACCCCTAAGCCTACAGGGCTTAAACATTGCACTTGACCAACCTCAGTCAACCAAACCCTAGTCTGCTGGACTATTCCATGTTAGCCACCCTTGGTGCACACACACACACCCCTAGCCTCAGCACAGGCTCACGTGACAAAACTACGTTCGGTCTGATCTCACCTTGTGAGTACGTAGGTAACCCAACCCGGGTTCGACCCCAATTAGCTTTTCCTTTCTTGGATTAGTGTTAACTTAAACACTCCGGCATTGTGAACAAGATTAATTTTGATTAGCTTATACCTACGGAGATGAAACCGTTGTAAAACGGAAGCCTTGGGGTGCCTAACACCTTCCCCGAACTTAACTGAACCCTTTACCCTGATCTCACTCACAGACCAAGACCTTATCCAAACCCGGGAGACTTATCCCTTCTGAATGAATAGGTGACGACTCTTAAACATAACCTTCACACACCCGTGAGGGTATAGGTATGCATCATCGTGAGTGTCACAGAAATCCGCGCTCACACAGTCTATCACTTTAGTGTCCTAATCGACTAGATGATGGATCCAACCAATCAGACGAAGCTCGTAATAGACTAGATAGTGTAAAATGTGATTATTAATGCTGAAATCTTTTTAAACAACTTTTTTATTCTATTTAGTCGATCACATAAGTGTTCTAATCGACTAGATGGGCAATCTAGTTTATCCGACAAGTCTTGTAATCGATTGGATAATGTAAAATTAAAAATTAAAAAAAAAGTTTTTTATTGCCTATAAAGACCCCGAAATCCCCAATCTACCCATTTACTTTAAACATTCTCTGTTGCTACTCGCACTCACCTCTTCCCTCCAAAACCTATTCTACCCCATTTCATCTTCTCCAAACCCTAAAAATCTTTCTAAAACCTTATGTAATCCACTCCAATCCATTCCTATCTGATTTCATATGGCAAGAACGAAGAATGATGAAGAAGGGTCCAGCCCTAAAAGACAGAGACGATCAAAGGAAGCTGCTGTTGAAGAAGAACCTCAAGCCTCATGCTTCAAGACAAGGAAGGCTGCCAAAAGATACAGAGACATCATCCACTCCCGTCCCATAGTGTACGGTAAGTTCCTTGATTCCACTGCTCTAGAAGAGTGGGGCTTAGGTCACATCTGTGAGCTCTTCAAAGCTCTTGGATGGCTCCATCTCTTCAAATTTAAGGAACCTATGTATCCTGAATTGTTCAAACTATTCCATTCCCACCATCACTTCAGTCCTTCCACAAATTCTTTCACCTCCTATGTCTGTGGTAAGGACATTACTCTGTCCATTGAAGTTACAACTTCAATTCTTTCTGTTTTAGCTGGGACCATTGAGCCATTTGCTTCCAAAGAATGGCCAATCCATCCTAGATTTGAGCCCATTGAAACTTTAAAGCTAATTTGCTCCAATAAAGAAGTTTCTCAAGCTTCTCTTCCTACTCTTGACAATCTGACTCTTGATGCCAGACTGATTCATCACATCATCTCATACAACATCCTTCCAAGGAAAGGTAGCAGAAACTACCTATCATATTTTGATGTTTTTCTAATCTGGTGTGTTCTAACCACCCAGTCTTTTGACATCTGTTATCTCATTTTTCATAATATGGTGAGTGTGTTTCAATGAAAAATGCATGTCTGCCTTATGGTCAGCTCCTCACCCATATTTTCAAACACTTTGAACTTTCCTTTGACTCTACTTTGGAAGTTATTCACCCTTCCCACTATGATTTCTACAG
This sequence comes from Tetracentron sinense, assembly GCA_015143295.1. Taxonomy (NCBI): domain Eukaryota; kingdom Viridiplantae; phylum Streptophyta; class Magnoliopsida; order Trochodendrales; family Trochodendraceae; genus Tetracentron; species Tetracentron sinense. The sequence continues at coordinate 17,322,755 of CM026565.1, read as the reverse complement.
TCCTACTACTTTAGTCAAAATGGGATATCAGTGGAATAAAGATTTGCATAAATGGTTTCCCAAAACCTCTGCTGCTCAGCCTTCTTCATCTGCTGCACCAGCACCCTTTCCTGCTCCTGCACCTTCATCTGTTCCACCCTCTTCTGACCTCCCTTCTGATCCTCCCTTGGATCATTCCCCCCATTCTTATCCTCCCATTCAGTCTCCAGTTAGAGCTCCTCCTCTCTGTCCTCTTTCTTCTCCCTTCAGGGCTTCCTCTCCTCACTTTGAGGTAGGTGGCTCTTCTGCTCAGTCTGAGGTCCTTTATATGCCTCCTTTTATGATGATATTCTCAGCCTGATGATGGGAAAGCTAGATTCTCTAAGTTCTAGGATGCTGCACTTCCAAGCTGAAATCAGAGAGAGATTGGAAATTCAAGAAGCTCAAGCCTCTGGACTGCAAACTGAAGTCAAAGACAGATTAGCTTATCTTGAAGGATCTTCTGCAGATTTCAGATCTGAGATGAGAGAAAGGATCTCCACTGTTGAATCCTCCATAGCTGCTCTGCATGCTAATTTTAGAGAGAGAGCAAATGCTTCCTATTCTGCTTTGGGGGCTATCAACATGGATACCTCAGTGACAAATAATAGAGTTGACATAACCACCACCCTAATTCAGAGACTGGAAGTAGATCAGATGGAAGAGTGTGTCAAGCTTGGAAAGGTAGCTTCAGTCATCCAAGGCCATGCAGAGTCCTCAGCCCTTCAGGTGAAGACCCAAGGTAAGTTGCTGCTAGACATGGCTGAACAAGATTCCCTGTCAGCCACCATCATATTGAGAGCCACCTCTGAGCTCAAGAAGATCAACAACTTCTTAATAAGCTTGTCTTCTGGATCTTCTCAAGACCCTCCTTCTCAAGCCCCTTCCTCTCAAGGCCCTCCTTCTCAATCCAAAGGCAAACAGCCAATGAAAAAAGAAGAAGCCCATTCTAAAGGTGAACCCATCATTTCTCATCCCTCTTCTGATGAAGAAAAAGATCCAACCCTCCTTTCTAGCTCCTCCTCTTATTCAGATGACTCCTCGGAGAGCTTTAGTAGTGATGAAGACTCCCTATTCATGGCAATCAAGAAGAAGAACAAGGAGTCTAGTTAGAGTGTCTTAGGTACTAGGGGTTGTTTCTGCTTTTTGTGATACTTTTATTGATTTTTTTATGGTGATAAGGGAGAGAAATGAAATGGAATATAATGTGATGATGAGTTGTTATGTACAGATGTTATGGATTTATGGATGTATATTTTTTGACATATGAAATACATGAATTTTTTTGGATATATCTCCTTTATATTGTTATACATTAATTCAAACTTGAAATATCATGGAACCTCTCTTGATTCTTATAAATTAATTGATTTCTCTTTATGGAATTTCTCTTGGTATTTAAAAGAAAATCTAAATGGATTCCTTTGTGGAACTTCTCTTTCTTCCAATATATTGTCTTTTACTTATATGCATATGCTTAGAGAGAGCTCTTCTCAAATTTTATGGATAGTATGTATTGAGGGGGAGCTTAACCCATCTCATTCCATTATTTGTGTCATCATCAAAAAGGGGGAGATTATTAGCCTAAAGGTTACAACCATATGACCCTCAATTAGTTTTCATGATAACATAAATAATGAAATGACTCTTGTAATACTAATGTCTACCATGAGCATTAATGTCTACAGTATTCAAGAGATAAAGGATTGACTTCTAGGAGGTTTCAAGAATCTTCAATGCAAGAGATCAAGTCAAAGCATGATGAAATTTCAAATCAAAGCTTTCAAGAAGATATTCATCTATATGCAAAAAGGATTCTAGAAGATTGTCTTTGAGACACTGCTACTGAAGACCAAAGAAGCAAATGATCAACTCCATCAAGGTCTAAGAATAGGTAGTCAATAGTCTATCCAGGATTTCTTGTAAAAATCCTCAAGTGGTGATTTGGTGAAAAGCTTAAAATACCTTAGATTGACCATAGGTTCTTAAACAAATATAATAATATAATTAAGGACCTTAAAACATGATCATCTTTCTCATAAAGGTTAAGTATTAAACCTTGGAATCAAATCTTATCTTAAAGGTTTTGAAAAATGGATTCTGCAAATAAAATGGTCTATCTAGTCAATCAGATAGTCCATCCAATCGATCAGGCAGACCATCCCGTCGATCAGGCAAGCCTTGTGATTGATTGGATAAAACAAATTTTTCCAAAATTTGTCTGCATGTACTGATTGAATTGAAACTCATTGTGAATTCATCTTAGATCATTCAAAAGATCATTATGAGATGTTAATCAAGTTTAATTAATATATTAAAAGACTTTGGAACTCGTGAAAATCATTAAAGTCTAAGAAAACTAAAATCTGAATGTTTTTTGGTCTATCCAACCGATCAGGTGGACCATCCAGTCGATCAGGTGGTCCATCCAGTCGATCAGAAGACCCGTGTAATCGACTAGATAGAACAAAATGCACAAAATTTGGTTTTTACCATCCAGTCTATCATATAACTGATCCAGGCGATCTAGTGACCATCCAGCCGATCAGAGGACCCTTCTAATCGACTGGATAACCCAGAAAAATTCTGAAACCCATCTTTAAAGCTCAACAACTATATTAATAACGGGTGATTTTTCATTTAATGCTCATCAACGATAATAAATATCAGAACACTATAAATAGAGATGATCTTTGAATCATAAGAACAAGATCCAAGAAACAATAAGTTGATATTACACTGTTATATTGATCAATCATTCTCTTGAGCCAAAAATCCCAATCTTGAAAAACGATACTCTGTTTTTCTCATTGAGCTTAATCCAAATCATTTTCTTGAGAGATTTCTTAGAGTCTGTTATTCCATTCACATCTAACTCAAAAGGAGTTATTATTTCGGATTGTAAATTCAAAACCTTCATTTGTATTCAGTCAAGAACCTGCGTGTTCTTGCAGTGAAGCTACTGCTTCGTTTTTGTCAGAAAGGGTTATGCTCTGATAGTGAAAGGCTCCATCCTGACTTGAAGAGGGATTGTAAGGTTGCATCTCGACCATAAGAGAGATTGTAAATGTGTTAAGCTTCACCTATGAAGAAGCTTGTACGATCATGGATCGTAGTGGAACTTTTTGCGGTTTGCAGAGGCGGGGAGTAGGCTGGAGATTGTCGAACCTCGTTAACAAACTGTGTTTGCACTTCCTTTTCTCTCTTCTATACTTTAAATTATCTTGCTTTTAGATTTTTATATCATCTATTAACTACATTCTCCTTTGATTTTTTAAATTCCACATTAAAAGGGAAAACAATTTTTAAATCTGCCATTGACCCTATTTACCCCTCCTCTAGGGTCCATATCTTGGCAACAAAATCCCCCTTAACTCTCAGTCCTTGCTTTCACCTGAGATCACCCCAAGCATTTCAGGGAGTTCCCCTAGGCTATTCCAGGCTCAACCACCGTGCACCAGTGCCCCTCAGCCAAGCAGCATACTCTTCACCATCGTAGGAGCTGTACAGCAATGTAGGACCCTCTCCTACCATTTATTTTCTGCAAAAAAAACACTGTAAGACCCCTGGTTCTACTCCAGGGGTCCTCTATTTCTTTTTTTATTCTCTACTTACATTTCTTGACCAAGGATACGGGTCCCTCTGCCTTCCTCATAGGCATGGAGGAACCCCCCTTGAGGTGTTAAATTCGAGTATAACACCCTCATACATGGAACCATCTCCTGTGTTCTGGGAGACACTCAGACCATGAGGGATCCCATGGGATAACCTTGGCTCAGTCCCATGGGGGGACAGACCGATTTTCTGGAAATACAAGAATGGAGGTAAACTCAGTACCGCCATTCTGGGCATCCTAGTTTACAGCACTATTGCACCCATTTGGGTGGGGCCTTGGTCCAATCCAAGGCCATGGTTGGACTCCCCACCCTCTCTTCTATCAACCCTGGTCCTTCCAGGGTCCACCATTCGATTTAACCATGGTTAACATGCCCTAAACCAGGCACTATCCAGAATGGCGGTAGATATTCTACCGCCATTGTCTGTTACCAAACACAGTGTGTTTGGGCCCACTTTGGGGCCACTCCAGATCACCTCCAGGGTCCACTAAAGGCCCAGGACCTTCCCTGGACTTTCCTCTTCAATCCTATGGGTCCAGCATCCCTTGGGTTCACCCCTAACTCAACCCCCTGGCCAGCAAAGCACTCTTGGAAATGCTTCAGAGATGGCGGTAATCCATTTACCGCCATTATTGATTTTCTATCATTTAGGGCTTTGCATTGAGTTTTAAGGAATGATGATATGTATGTTGTGCAAGTGGTGCAATGATGTGCCCGCCTATACCTGCTGGGAATGAAGGGTAGTCTGAGCTACTCATGCTGGGGAATGATGAATGCTATGAAAGATGGCGTTTCTCGGATGCGCTAGCCAAGATTGATTGTTATGGCATTACCCAGAGGTGCTTAGCCAAAACAAACGAAGGACACGCGGAGTGTCAGAAGGAGGACATGCGAGGTGCCGACAAAATATGTTATGTCGATGCTCACCTGAGATGACAAAGACACACGTTGTGTCAAAAGGGGGACATACGAGGTGCCGATAAAATCTGTCATGTCGATGCTCACCTGAGATGTCAGAGACACACAAGGGGTGTCGAAGGGGGGATATGTAAGGTGCCAACAATGTGTATTATGTCGATGCTCACTTGGGATGTCGGAGACACATGGGGGTGTCGAAGGGGGACATGCGAGGTGTCGGCAAAGTGTGTTATGCCAATGCTCACCCGGGATGTCGAAGACACACGGGGGTGTCGAAGGGGGACATGCAAGGTGCCGGCAAAGTGTGTTATGCCGATACTCACCTGTGATGTCGGGACACACGAGAGTGTCGAGGGGAACATGCGAGGTGTCGACTAAGTGTGTTATTCTGATGATCACTTGAGATGTCGGAGACACACGGGGGTGTCGAAGGGGGACATGTGAAATGCAAGCAAAGTGTGTTATGCCGATGCTAACCTGGGATGTCCGGACACACGGGAGTGTCGAAGGGGGACATGCAAGGTGTCGGCAAAATGTGTTATACCGATGCTCACCTGACATATCGGAGACACACGGTGGTGTCGAAGGGGGACATGCGAGGTGCTGACAAAGTGTGTTATGTCGATGCTCACCTGAGATGTCGGAGGCACATGGGGGTGTCGAAGGGGGACATGCGAGGTGCCGGCAAAGTGTGTTATGTCGATGCTCACCTGAGATGTCAGAAACACACGGGGGTGTCGAAGGGGGACATGCGAGGTGCCAGTAAAATGTGTTATGACGATGCTCACCTGAGATGTCGAAGACACATGGGGGTGTTGAAGGGGGACATACGAGAGGTGATGCTACAGTATCACGAGATTGTCAAGGAGCACATAGGATGTCAAAAAGGGGTTGCAGCATGTCCAAGAGGCATTTAGCCAGATTGATAGAGATGGACGAGGGACGCTAGATTTTGATGACGTCATGCAGGGTGTAAGGGCGAGGATGCTTTCCCATGTCTCTGTCGATTGCGACTCGCGGGGATGCACGGTGTCGGCTTCTTCTGTTTGTCTTGCTGGGGCTGCTTGAGCAGGTTGGTATGATCAAGTTTCGGTACCGAAAGTTCTGTTTTGAAAAACGTTTTAGAAAAGTGTCGGGGACTTTTACAAAAAAACTTGGCCTTTTTAACAGAAAGAATGCTAATCTAGCTTTTAGATTTACCAGGAAATTGCCTTTGTCAGGGCTGAGGGGATTTTGTAGTCTATCTTTTACTCCCAGAGAGTAAAGTATGACCCAAAAAGAGGTTTCATCACAGCTGGGGATTCCTGGGGTTAGACCTGCTTGTCTTGCCACTGCTAGAGATTAGACTCTGGCTGGGGAGAAGCTTAAATGGAAACTTCTAGACTCTTGCTCAGGAGAGTGCTGTAGAGAGCCATTGGAGGCTTCTACTGGGCATCTGCTAGGGAATGTGACACTGTTATAAACCACTACTGCGGATATGTCGGGAAATGGCATTCTGTTGGAGATTTTCAACTGCCTGCTAGGGAGTTGTGACATCTGCTGGGGACTATTATCGGGGAATCTGTTTCTTCGCGCCATCTGTTGGCGACCTATGGGGGATTGTTGGAAATTCGGTGAGACTGATTGTTGCTGGGTTTTTATCGCCAAACTGCCCTTCAGCTTTTCTCCCTTTTTTACCCTTGGAATGACCAAGCCATGGGGTTCGCATAATTTTTGTACAATAAGGTCGTTGCCGGTTTTTCTTATGCCTGCGAAGCTGGTTGATTTTTTGTCCCTTTTTTACCCCAAGTTGCAAGACTAGGTCTGGAGTCGCGTAATTTTTGCACAATGAGGCCGTTACCAGTTTTTACTCATGCCCGCGATTTGTTGGAAAAAATAGATCTTCTCCCTTCATTGCCCTAAACGGTGCTCTGCTGACGGTTTATGTTCTGCCGAGGATGTAGATGTGATACTACACTTGCACTCGTAGTTTCTAGGGGATCTTGAAGGACTAGGAGTAGGACAAAATGTACGCTAGGGGACCGAAGTTTGGGACACCCTGGGATTTCTCCCATTTGCAGTTTTTTTTCACTCTCTTGGGGATTTCTCCTGTTGAGGATTTGTACTTTGGATTTCTGACAGAGTTTTTTTTTTTTTGGCTCCGCTAGGGAATTTGAGAGAGGTTATCTCTCCTTGGGAGAGAGAGGTTGTCTCTGCTAGTGGATTGTTTTTCTGGAGAGATTGTCCCTGGGAGGTTTTTGTCGGAAAGAGTCCGGAGAGGTTTGTCTCTGTGGGGAGTCTCTAAATTTTGAAAATGTTTCAACTTTTATTCTGGGTTTTTCTTTGATTGAAACTTTGTACCCTTGAGAGTTGGTTCGGCTGGGGAAGTCGAGAGGATTCTTGCTCTGTTTGGACACTAAGAGGATTTTTAAAGAGATTTTGACTCGACTAGGGATGATTTTAGGGGATGTCCGGACCTTGCTTGGGAGAGGATTCTAGAAATATCCCTTTCAGTGACCGCACCTGATTATCAGGTTGCCTACGTACCCATTGCAGGATCAGGTCGTGACGTAGTTCACATAAATGCCACAGATTAGCAAGGGAGGGTGTCCTTAAAAAGGTTTTATGAAAGAAGGGATGTTAGGCTAAGGGGGCTAACTAGCGGATTTCATTGATTTGAATACTGTTTACATTACTATGGATAAGGAGTATGCCAAAGATGGCCTCCTGTCATTTCTCAAAAAATCTATAAGTGCAAAGCGCCTATCAGATTTAGACCCTAAACCTAGTATCGTTTGAATTTTTCCAAGTTGATGGGCTCTGGGAAGTCTTCGTCATCCATACGTCCAAGTCGAAGGGCGCCACCAGAGAATTTGTTTCGGATAATGTATGGGCCTTCGTAGTTGAGAGTGAATTTGCTCCTCGGGTCAAGGCGGTTTGGTAACATTTTCCAGAGAACCAGGTCACCGAATTCAATGCTTCAGGGCTTGACTTTCTTATTGAATGCTCTATTCATGTGCCTCTGATAAGCCTGAGAGTGGTTGATGACTTTCAGTCCCCGCTCTTTCATCCGATTCAACTGCTTATACCGGGTTTGTGCCCATTTTGCCTCTGTGATTTCTTCTTCTATTCACACCCGGAGTGATGAGATTTCTACTTCAATAAGGAGGACTGCTTCCATACCATAGGCCAAAGAGAATGGTGTTGCCCAAGTTGAAGTCCAGATGGACGTTCTGTAGGCCATGAGTGCGTATGGGAGCATTTCATGCCAGGCAGAGTAATTGGTTGCCATTTTCTCTATGATTTTCTTCATGTTTTTATTGGCGGCTTCAACTGCACCGTTGGCCTGTGGCCTATATGGTGTGGAGTTGTGATGTTGTATTTTGAGTTTCTAGCAGAGATCAGTCATCCCTTTATTGCAGAAATTGAGAACATTAGCTGTTATAATCTCAAATAGAACATCGTACAGGCAGATGATGTCCTTTTTCAAAAAGTGCTAAACCACAAAGGCTGTGACGTTTCGCATAAGAGGCTGTCTCAACCCATTTTGTGAAGTAATCGATTACTACCTAGATGAATCGATGTCTGTTTGATGCTTTCGGTGGTATGGGTCCAATGACGTCGATGCCCCAGGCTGAGAATGGCTACGGAATAGTGAGATTGTGCAACCTAGTTGGAGGTGCATTGATTCTGTTGGCATAGATTTGGTACTATTCTATACATGCTTGCAATAGTCGGATTCCATTGTAGACCAGTAGTGGCCCAGTCCGGGTATCTTCTTGGAAAGCATCAACCCGTTCATGTGTGGGCTATAAGTTCTTACGTGAACTTCTTTGATTACCTGTGTTACTTCATGAGTATCAAGACATCTGAGCCAGATCAGGTTTGATGATCTCTTGTACAAGATTACCCCTGATAGGACAAGCTGAATAGCCAGCCTTCTGATTGATCGACGGTCTGTTTTGGTAGCATCGAGTGGGAAGGTCCCGTCCTCGAGGTACTCCTTAATGTCCGCATACCAAGGCTTGTTGTTTGATACTTTTTTGATCTGAAGGCAGTAGACCAGCTGATCTTGTTGCTGAATTTTAATCGGCCAAAGCATGATGCCCCTAGGGATCTGTTCCATGGAGGCGAGAGTGGCTAGTGCATCGGCGAATCTATTGTTGTTCCTGGACCTCTGACTGAAGTTGATTCTTCTGAACTGCGTGATTAGCATGTTGAGGTAGGTCAAGTACGGAACTAGCCTTGCTTCTCAGATGGCCCAAGATTCATTTGCCTGACTAAATTACCAAGGATGAGTAGTCGTAGATGTCTATCTCTTCGATTCCAATGCCTAGGGCTTCTCTTGTTGGACATATATGCCCTCGAAAGCCAATAAGAGACTTTTCTATGTTGATTAGATAAGCATCATATTCACACAACCAACTATTAAGGGTATTTATATTAATTACTATCTCATTTGATGATGACATAAAGTTCCATAGGTAACATTGTAGGAAAATCATGCAAAGGTTGCAAGGAGATATGATTTTCCAGTTCCTTGTAAACCTAATATTGTTCAAAGCCTCTAGAGTACTGATTGGGTGTCGTACTTCATCATGGCTTGCACATGTGTAGTTCTATAAGATAGTGCGATGAATCTCATTCACAGAGAGTGTTGACTCTTGACTAACATGTGAGTATATGTAGCAAGTACATAATACTGAACGGGGTCACTAGTGGATACCCTATTGAATATGCTGTCAGATTATATTAGGGTTATCCATTCGACAAATTGTCCTTAGACCTGAGAGGTTAACATCTTCTCAAACATCTGTCTATATGGCTTTGATGTGCCAATCGGCAATGTCCAATACACAGAACTAACTCCGGGTACGTTGGGTCATATACACAATGTTTGGAGAAGTGTGTAAATACTCAATAGAGAATCCACAACTCCTTAATTGGAGATAAAGATATCAAGGTTATACTTGTTGAACTAAACTGTTAAATCCAGTACTGGTGCTTTTCGGTAAAATGATCTTTATCAAAGTTGATATTTTCAATATGGAAAAGTATATATAAATATATATGTCAGTTCTTTTCTAATGTTTCTTCAAAAGTGTTTTGGAGGTTCAGTTCAATGAAAAAGTATTCATGAGAAAGAGTTCTATTCATAAACTAAGGATTAGACAGTGGAATTGTTCCAATCCCGGAAGCTTACAAGTGATATCGGAATGTGGAAGGATTTATTTGTAAATAAATTGTGAGATAGTACTTACAAGTAATTCTCTAATTTCTGGAGGTGTCACATTGTGTTAATGGACATTATTGTGATTGGTGGAAGTCCAGGGACTTAGATAACATTCTATGATCTTAATGGAATTTTAGGAAAATGTTTCCTAGTAATAATACTTCAACCAAAAAGGTGAAGTACTTGGTCCTACAATTGAAAATAGGAGATCCCTTTAGATCCCACACACTAGGACCTTCTTAAAGCATTTAATTTAATTATTAATTAAATTAATTAATTTCTCTAAGTAATCACTATAAGGTATAGTGAAGCTCTAAAAGGTAAAATCACATTGGATGTGATAAACCAAATAGGTAGGACCCATTGGGGATTTTGATAAAAGATCAAAGATGACCTTTAGGGTTTTGGAAACCCTAAGGGGTGTGTGAAAGTGGGGCCCACCTAGGGTGAGACGCCCACTTCAAGGAGGAAACTTTATTTTAATTAATTTTTAATTAATTGACTCCTTATTGGATAAGGTTAGTTAGTTAGTTAGTTAGTTACTAAGTAAAGATTCTCTAATTGTTAGGGATTTCAATAGTTAGTTACTAATTCAAGATTCCTTATTGGATAAGGATAAGATTAGTTACTAATGGATAAGGTTAGTTTCTTTTAAGATTAATCCTAATTGGATTAGGAGAATAATCATTAAGGAAACAATTGAAGAATCCTAATTGGATTAGGATAAGGTTGAGGTGTTACAATTGGATTACAATTATATCAACCAAGAGAGGAGCCTATATATATAGGTGGACGCCCACTTTGGAAGAGAATTAATTCAATCTCTACATTTTCTCCTCTCTCTCCTCTCCTCTAATCTCACGCCCCACCTCTCTTCTCTCCTTGGATTGTGTACGGTCACACCTCCCCCTTCTCTTCTCTCTTGTTTTCTAGTTTGATTATCAAGAAAAAGAAGAACCATTCTTGAATGATCAAGAAAGGATCTTTAGTTCAAGATCCTAGAACTAAAATTTGGAAGGGCCATTAGCTTTCATTAGAGAAAGTTTTAAAGGAAAAAGAAGGTTTGTGTGGATTGCGAAGGAGATTTGACACTTGTGAAGTTTTGTGAGTACTGTTCTAACGTAGATTTGACTTAACAATTTCAAAGTCGAAAAGGTGATTGTTATTCTAACCTTCATTAAATAAAATCAATTAGAATCTTAGTCAGATCTTGGGATTTGATGTATGTCCCCCAAGAATTATTTTTCTAAAACTAAAAAGAGGCATACTTTCATTTCTCAGTCCAGCTATGCACGCCTCATACTCTCCTTCGTTGTTTGAACATCTGAATCACAGCTTGACTGAGATGGGGAGGTGTGCTCCTTTGGGTAAGATCAGGACTGCTCCTGCCTCGTGCCCATGACTGTTGGCGGCTCCGTCGAAGTACAGCTCCCAGCCAAGATACTCTTGCTCTTCTGCTTTTGAATACAGGATGGCTTCATCTGGAAACTAATCATGTACTGAAACATAGTCTTGTGCTAAACTGTGAGTCAGGTGATCTGCAATCGTCTACCCCTTGATTAACTTCTGACTCATGTATGTGATGTCGAATTCAGACAACATCATGAGCCATCGGGCTGTCCTCCCGGTAATGACTGACTTTTCCAGTAGATACTTGAGTGGATCCATTCGGGAAATCAGGATTACCGGGTATGAAAGTAGGTAGTGCCACAGACGTTGAGTAGCTCAAACTAGTGCCAGATAAGTTTTCACGAGCAGGTTGTACCTCTCTTCGTACTCTACCAAACGCTTACTGATGTAGTAGATGGCTTGCTCCGTTCTGCCTATCTCGTTATGTTGTGCCAGGACGCACCCCATGGAGGTTTCTTGTACTGAGATGTATAGTAGCAATGGCTATCCTGGTGTAGGAGGCACAAGTACTGGAGGATGGAGAAGACATTGCTTTATTCTATCAAACAATTCCTGGCACTCGGCTATCTAGACTGTAGGTACGTTCTTTCGGAGAAGCTTAAAAATCGACTCGCATATCTGAGTGAGCTGAGAGATGAATTGACTAATGTACTGAATTCTACCCAGGAAGCCACGAATTTCTTTTTTAATTTGGGAAGTCAGCATTTCGATGATGGCCTTACCTTTGGCTGGATCGATCTCGATGCCTCTCTTGCTGACTATGAAGCCGAGGAGCTTTCCTGATGAAGCTCCAAAGACATATCTGGTCAGATTCAGTCTCAGGCCGAACTCTCTGAGTCTATCACAGAGTCTCTTCAGGTCTTCAGGGTGCTACCTGACAGTAGGCGATTTGACAATCATGTCATCCACATAGACTTCAGTTGACTTGTGAATCATGTCGTAGAACAGTACTATCATGACCCTCTGGTAGGTTACCCCTGCATTCTTGAGCCCGAAGGTCATTACCTTGTAACAGAATGTGCCCCAAGGTGTTATGAATGAGGTTTTCTCCATGTCTTCTTCTGCCATTCTGATCTAGTTGTATCCAGAGAAACCATCCGCGAATGAGAGCGTCTCATGCCCTGTAGTATTGTCGACCAGTATGTCGATCTATGGGAAAGGGAAGTTGTCCTTTGGGCTTGCCAAGTTCAAATTGCGGTAGTCGATACACATTTGGACCTTGTCATCCTTCTTGAGTACTGGTAGGTACCATGTTGGCTAACCACTCAGGGTAGGTTGCTACTACTAGGAAGCCAACTTTGATCTGCTTCTCTATCTCTTCCTTGACTTTCTGTGACCATTCAGGCCTCATCTGTCTCAGTTTCTGCTTAATTGGTTTGACTTTAGGATTCAGAGGCAGTCTATGTACCACCAATGCTAGGTCCAGACTGGGCATGTCTGCATATGACCAGGCGAAGACGTCACTGTAACTCTTTAGGAAGCTGATCATGTCTGTTCTCTGCTATGGGCTCATGGTTATGCCGATTCTGACAAGCTGAGGACTGTCTTCAGATCCGAGGTTTACGGTCTTAGTGTCCTCGATGTTTAACTGTGGGATCCCTTCATTGTGGTCTAGGAGGTCCAGAATCTCTTGAGGCGATTCCTCTTCCTGTTCTAAGTCGTACTCAACTTTCGAAAGTTCAAGGAGGGTCTCAATGATAACCTTATCAGAGATGATTTCCTAGCAAATCAATTGGCTTAGTTTAGTATGTTTATATTTTTTTTTGTTGGCTTCAGGATACTAGGTCTTTCAGGGGAAGATTCCATGTGATTTCATCATCAGTCGATATGAAATGTGTTTTTTTAAAAAAAAACATGATTTTTGAGTCAAAACATCTGATTTTAGATTGATAAAAGAGGTGGACTGTTAAAAAACTGACTCGACAAAAAGGGGCTGACAGTGGCCTGATATTTGGATTTTGCAATGGGAGTAAAGAGAGAGATAGAAGGAGGAGAAGAATGGTGCTTTGGTCATTGCTTGATCGAACCAACTAGCCCTATAGGCTGCTTGCCCCGACCCTGAATGGCTTCGATGGTGAGTGCCTCGGTCCACCAATGGATCAGTGGTCAGCGCTGGATGATGCCTCGACGCTGTTGGAGATGGTGCAAACCTGCTCTCCCACTGGCTCTTCTAGTTCTGCGGCATCTTTAACAGTCAGCTCGTCGAACATCTGTGTCATGCTGAATATTTTCAGATCTGGAATCCCTAAAGTTTCAACACTGGGCTGGGGGTTTGATGTACTGGCAACTGGTGCAAGAGGTGTATCTCAATAGGGCTTGAAGGTTCCCACCGGGAAGGTTACAGAGATGTGCGGTCAGGGTTCTGGTTTCGCCGACCAGCTACTTTTCTTGGTGAGTTTGGAGAGATAGTCCTCAAACTTGGGCTTGTACCCTAGTCCAAATGGTAGAGTGTAGCGAGGAGGGACATATCTCTTCTTCATCCCCTGATTTCTGACTCCCAGGCCTGACCCTGGTTGGTAGTTTATTTTGACCATCATCTTGAAAAATTGCGGCACTGCTTGCTTGTTTTGCTCTTCTACCCTGGCGATAGAACTGACTTGCTCGAACTGGTATGTCATGAAGGTTGTACCTTACCCCAGCTCCTGAATGTCCCCGACGGAACTATCCATCTCCTCGGAATGGATCACGACCAGATGGTTATCCTGAATGAATTTGATTCTCTGATGGAGAGAGGAGGGAATGGCTCCGGTTGCATGGATCCACGGCCTTCCCAGGAGCAAAGTGAATAAGGCAGACACATTTACGACTTGAAAGTTTGTAGTGAACTGAGCTGGTCTGACCCTGATGGTCAAGTCAATATCACTCAGGTTCTGCCTGGTAGAGTTGTCGAAAGCCCTAATTGTCATAGGTCTCTTGGTTACTTGACTGAGATCTAGGCCCAGGCTTTGCAATATAGACAGAGTGCAGACATTGAGGCTGGAGCCATTGTCGATTAGCACTGATGATAGAGTTCGGGTATGATCTCTGTCGCTATCCGGTATTTCTTCCTCTGTGAATGAGATAATTCTTTATTCAAGCATTTGCCCCACCATATGCCCTAATTTTTCAGGCATAATGTCTGGTGTTATATGGGCATCGTTAAATACCCGGAGCAGCTGCTTCTGGTGATGCTCGAAAGTTAGAAGAAGACTCAAGATAGAGATCTGTGCCGGAACTTTGCTCAACTATTGAGTAATGTTGAACTCTTCTGCCTTTTCCAAGATTTTCAGCAAGACTACTGAGTCCACTGCTTCTTTCTCTGGATCTGGCACCCCTGCTTTCTCTTTCTCTGCTCCCTTTCAGCTCTGCCTTTGGAGGTTGGTACACTCGGCCAGATCGGGTATGGTTGACAATACTTTCACTCTCAAGGATGAGAGAGCGAGGAGCGGGTACATGGTTGAGGTTTAAAGACGGAGAGAGGACGTAAAAGATCCAGATGGGGACTGTAGAGGAGGTGGAGGTTTGAGCTGGGGCCATGGGCCAATTTAAAGGGCAAGGGTTAGTGTAGATAATCTGTTCAAGGACAGGGATCTGTAATGGAGCCTGGATGGTCTGTATATTTGATTGGGAATGGGGATTATGACAGGACGCTAGTAAGAAGGCCTGATAATGTCATCATCAACTACGGGTACATTAGGCCTGATAAGAAGGCCTGATAATGTCATCTTCCCACTCAATAAAATTAACTTGGTTGTTATGTGGGGATAGTGGCGCTTGGTTGATACACGTATTGTCAGGAACCAATTCAACCCTACCCTCATCCAGAAGATCCTGGATAGCGCACTTCAAGCCGATGTAATAGTCGGTAGCATGGCCTGGGCCTCGATGAAAGGCGCAGTGCTGATCGACATGGTAGTTTTTGTTTTGTTTGTCTGGGGGTAAGTGAGGAGTAGGACCTCTTAGAGTGAGAAGACCCTACTTGGTCAGAAAATCTAGCAAATGGCTAAGAGTATATGCAAGAGGGGTAAAGTTTCTGGGGAGATGATTTTACCCCTGGTTCTGTTTAGCTGGCCGGGTGTTTCCGGGGGCCGGCTGAGATCGAGCAGCTGAAGCCGGCAATCTAATGGGTGCTGTGGAGGCCACTATGTGAACATCTTCTTTCCTTCTCTGGTCCCTAAGACCACTATTTCTACTGGCTGATGTCATCGTTGTTCTAGGGGAAGCATGCCCTAAACTGGAGTGAATGGCTCTACTCTGGATGGCTGTCTCGATGCGGGCACCGATTTTGACAATGGTGCCGAAGTCTACTACTGGTAGTGTCACCATCAGAGTGGAGTAGGGCTTCTTCAAGGTGCCCATGAATATGTTTACTAACTCCTCTTTGGGGATAGGAGCAGAGACTTTTGGAGCTATATCACTCCAACGGGTGGCATACTCAAAGAATGACTCATTGTTACGCTAGCTCATCTGCTCGAGTTGGCTTCTCTGAGGTCGAAGCTCTTGGTTGAAAGAGAACTGCTCCACAAAACTGTCCATGGCATCTTGTCAGGTCTTGATTCGCTGCTTGTCAACCGACATCCACTAGGTAAGGGCTTCTCCCTTCAGGCTTTTCTGGAAATACTATATGAGCAGAGGTTGGTTCTTGTTATACTGAAGCATGTCCCCCAGATATAACTGTAGGTGTTGCTTTGGATAGCCTTTGTCATCGTACTTGTCAAAGTCTGGTACTTTAAAACCTGGGGGTACAACATCCCCGAATGAGAAAGTCAGGTCTTCCAATGAGAGACAGAGACTGGCAGATGCCCCTTTCATCTGTCTCATTTCTTCTTTCATTTGTTTGATCTCCTTGTGCTGATCTCTGAGAGAGAGAGTAGGGTCTGAAGTTAACGGCCTGTTTTGATTGACATGGGAGGCCTTGGGCTACTCATTGTACGGATCATACTCTTCAACCCCGCCTGTTGCAGGTCCAGGGTTAAGAATGATGATAGGGATAGGCTGATGTGCCTTTGGATGAGGCTGTTCGGGAGTTTCTCTGGTAGGGATTGAAGGGGATCCGGATAAAAATTTATATGGAAACTGGATCCCGATGACCTTTACACCATAGAAAGCAACTAAAATTATCTACTCGTTTTAGTCATATTACCTAGGTGAATGATGTTCACCGGTTAAGCTAATATCAACTCAAACCGTCAGAACTCTTTGTATAGATTTCTCGAAGAAATACTCGAAGCTCGATCGTTGTTCTTCACTATCCCCATGAAGCTTTAGAATCTCTACTTGGAATAGAAGAAGTAAGAAGAAGAAGATGGAGTAATGGTATAGACTTTCTATCACCCAAAACCCTAGGCTTCAAAACCCTTGAATTGAAAAACCCAACTTGAAGCAACCCTTGTAGCTCACGAAAATTCCTAGGGGTTCACGGTTTGCAGAGGAGGAGAGGGAGAGAAAAAATTCTGGAGAATTAATGAGAATCCTCCCTCGAACGTTTTGGGTGTTGGGGTATTTATAGATTGGATCAAATCCAAATCCTACTCAAACTACAACTTATCCCTTTATGAGTTATTTATTAATAATAACTCTTATTATTAATTTAAATAAATCCTAGTTTAACTATAACTACTTTAGTTATAGTAATTCTATTAATTAAAGAGTCATTTTCCAAAAGGGATTCCTTAATTAAAGGGATTAGTCAACAACCAACCAAAAGGAGAAGTCCTACTCCAATTAGGAAACCTCCAAGGGGGGCGTGAGCTTAGGGGGGCGTGAGCTATAGGGGAGTCATGGACTCCAAGTTGTAATCCAATTATAACTCTTCTTAATCCTACTTGCATTCCAAACATTGGAATTTAATTCCATAAAAAAAAAGAGTATTTATTCAATAATTATTCAAGTAACCAAATCCTAATCCAATTAGGAGAACTAAAGTGGGCGCCCTATTCATGGGTTTGGGCCAATATTAAAGGTCCATACTTAATGGATTTATGGATATGGGTTAAACCCATTTCCCCTTTAATTAGGTTGATTAAATAATTACTAATATAATCCTCTAATTTAAATTAACAATTAATTTAAACCATAGATTAACTTTTAATCTATTTAATCAATTATTAACATTTAATCATTTTTTAAATAATTGATTAACATTTAATCAATTGATTGAGCTTGTATTTCTTATGTGAGCATCTCCATAGATTGCTCTAGGACATTCTTACCCTGGATTACCCAATGATATCCCAATGACCCTCAACAGGAATTACATCGGAATTGCAAGTGACGTGAGATATCCATGTTGCAATTGAATCCCAGTGTATGAACATTAACCAATACGAATCCCGCCACATTAACTTTTTAATTCAATTGATCCTTCCAATTACATTATCTCTAATGGGCCTTCGAGATTATTTATATTATCTAACTCATAGCCCATTACACATCATCTGGGTTTCCAAGACTTCTGATTAAGCCATGAGAAACATTTTCTCATGTAAAATATTTTAAGAAAAAATATTTTTATAAGTATAATATATTTTAAATAAAATATATTTCAAACTTGTTTTGTTTTAAAATCACCAGCGCAAGATTTAAGCATAATCGACTGTCTTACTCGGAACTAGGATAATCTCTTAAATTAATGAGTATGGATTTCTTGTTTGAAATTCATTATGACTCGAACAGCTTTCTGACTATCCAACTGTCACTGTATCATAATCCCTAAGGTAGAGATTACTTTGGTGGAATCAAAACAGCCAGATTAATGTTTAATTATAAATAAACTCAGCAGATCTAAGGATTATTGAAACTGTTCAATGTGAATAAGAGGCCAACTATCTGATAGTATGTTTATGCATGAGGTCTCTCATTGAATGCAATCAATCAATGTACATTTAAGCACCCATATGTTGAAGTGTAGTCTCCACTACAATAGTTTGAGATAAAACTACATCTCAACTATTGTGAACATCTTAGCATAGTGGCAGCCATATAAGTGAAATGCCCAGCTTCACCCATAGTTGTGACTATATAAGGTATAAGGAATTGGAAAGTTATATCTGTCTATGATAATCCAATCACATAACTTTCCTACAATATATCCTAAGGACCTTCATCGATATCTCATATCGTATAGATCATCTCATGATTATGGTCAATTACCCATAATGAATACATAATAGATAAAGAAGAAGTCTCTATTAATCAAATTAATAAGAATCTTACAATCTAAATGACTTTTCTAGGCATCATGTCTAATAATCTCCCACTTGCCCTAAAAGTCCATGCGTCATAGATTTCAATCTCATACTATCTAAATGTGTTACAAATACTTTATCTGATAAAGCTTTAGTCATTGGGTCAGCAACATTAAGTTGAGACCTGATCCTTGTAACAAAGATGTCTTGCTTCTCAATAACCTCATTAATAAGAAGATACTTCTTCGAAGTGAAAAGTAAGCACATAATCCCCAGTCCTTTTCAGGTACTTCATCATGTGCTTCATAGCAGTCCAATTATCTGATACTTGGATTGCTTTGGAACCGACTAACAACTCCCACTGCATGACAGATATCCAGTCTAATACATAACATAGCATACATGAGGCTCCCAACTGTCGAAGCATAAGGCACCTCTTCCTCTGCTCGATCTCATCAGCTGATGTAGGGGCCATCTTTTTAGACAAAGTGACACCATGTCTAAAAGGAATGAGAGTTGTCTTACAATCACTCATATTGTACCTAGATAAAATATTGTCTATGTAGGAAGTTTGGCTCAATCCCAACATTCGGCATTTCCTATCTCTTAGAATCTTTATTCCGAGAATATAGGATGCCTCTCCCAAGTCTTTCATTGAAAAATACTGGGAAAACCAAATTTTGACTTATGACAACATCCCTACATCATTCCCAATGAGTAGGATGTCATCTACATAAAGAATTAGGAATACTACCGCTCTCCCACTGTCCTTCTTGTATATACAAGAGACCTCTAAATTCTTTTGGAATCCAAATTCTTTGATCGAAAGATCAAATCTCTAGTTCCAGCTTCTGGAAGCTTGTTTCAAACCATATATCGACTTGTTGAGCTTGTATACCATGTTCTCCTGGTTAGGAGCAATGAAGCCCTCATGTTGCTTCATATAGATGTCTTCATCTAACATTCCACTAAGTATTTTTGACATCCATTTGTCATATCTCATAGTCATGGTGTGCAGCTATAGCCAGCAATATCTTGATGGATTTGGACATAGCAACATGTGAAAAGGTATCCTCATAATCAACTCCTTGAATTTGAGTGTAACCTTTTACAACAAGTCTAGCTTTATAGGTCTCCACGTTACCATCGGCACCCTTCTTCCTTTTGTAAATCCATTTGCATCCAATTAGCCTTATACCATCTGGTGGATCTACTAAAGTCCAGACGCCGTTGTCATACATGGAATCTATTTCAGCATTCATAGCTTTATTCCATTGAGTTGCATCTACATCTAATGTAGCTTCTTGATAAGTATTAGGATTTGTATCCTCATCATCAAGGGTAACTAGATAAACCTCATTATTGTAATACTGAAGTCTATTTGGTGATCTAGAAACTCTTTCAGACCTTCTTAGTGGAACAGAATTAGAAGAATCAATAGTAGAAGGATTAGGTTCATCTTGGACACTGGCTGTGTTGTCTTTCATCTCATGAAATTCAACCTTCTTAAGAAAATCTATTTCTTCCTTCAAGAAAGTGGCATGATCTAAGTAACCAGAGCGCCGAGCGGGAGCGCGAGAGCGCCAAATTTCAATTTAGGATAGGGTCGAGAGCGCCTCCGGAGCGTCGACATATATATAAATAATATTTTAATATTTTTTAGAAATTAAGTTTATATTATTAAATACTTAAAATTAATAATTTTTAATCATAATTAAAAGTAGTTAAAAGAAACAGGTGTATACATTTGGGTGCAATTGAACTCTCAATTGAACTCTACTAGGTGTATACATTCGGGTGCAATTGAACTCTCAATTGAACTCTACCAGGTTGGAAGAGTTCAATCACAGGTGGTAGTAACATCCGGCCTCATTTAAAGATAAAAAGTAAAAGAATATTAAAAATAAATAAATTAAAAGAATGATAATGAGAAAAGACAAGGACTGACACAAAAATTAATGACTGATGTTACTTGTACCATTGTACAGACATGAAAATAGTTCAAAAGACTCTTAAGTCTTTTTGTTGTTATTTGAAGTTTTTTTTTTTTTTTGTAAACTTGGAAGAAACCGCTCACCACCCACGTGAAACTGCGCTCCACAGTTTCTGAAATCGTGATCTCGGGACGAATCCGCTCTCAAACCGTTGGAGCGCAGTTTGGTCTATACCCACGGTTTGGGTTACTAAGGGCATGATGCCTAACAACCATTGTTTGGTCTATCTTGTAGTAGAAATAGAAACCCTTAGTTTCTTTTGGATACCCTACAAAGTTCCATTTTTCTGTTATAGATTCTAACTTAGTGGGTTCGAGTTTGCGAACATGCGCAGGACAACCCCATACCCTTAGATGTTGTAAACTAGGTTTTCGATCAGTCCACAATTTATAGGGTGTAACCGGTATAAACATAGAAGGAACCCGGTTCAGAATATAAACGGTAGTTTGTAAAGCATACACCCAAAGATAGGAAGGTACATCGGCATGGCTCATCATAGAGCGAACCATATCTAATAAGGTTCGGTTTTTTCTTTCAGAAACAATTTTTTTGAGGTGAGGCAGGACTTGACCATTGCGAGATAATCCCATTATCCCTTAAGTAATCCATAAACTCGTTGGTGAGGTATTCACCACCTCGATCTAATCGAAGTGTCTTTATGGATTGGTCTGTTTGATTCTCAACTTCTAATCTGAATTCCTTGAACTTTTCAAAGGTGTCAGATTTTTGTTGCATCAAGTAGACATATCCATATCTAGAATAGTCATCAGTAAATGTGAATAGATACCGGCATTGCCCTCGTGCAACAATGTTAAATGGACCACATTCATCACTATGTATGAGTCTCAACTTTTATTCGACTCTTCAAACCTTTTTAGGGTAAGGTTTCTTAGTCATCTTCCCTTCGAGACAAGACTCGCAAGTAGGGAGTAGTTCTACCTTGTGAAAGTCAAGGGGACCATCTATTACCAACCCGTTGATCCTATCAAGATTAATGTGACCAAGTCTCTTATGCCAAAGATAAGTAGACTCTATGCAATGTCTCTTCATTCCAGACATTCTAGATGATGAGGCGTTGTCATTTTGCAGACATTCATTATTTACCAAAGGAAATATTAAATAAAGACCATTAATAAGATTGCCAGTAATCAAGACCATTCCATCTTTCTTAATTTCAACAATTGAATTAAAATTGATAGAGAATCCACAAAATAAAAGTCTAGATACTGAAATCAAATTACGATGTGCAGAAAACACATAAAAGCAGTTTTCAAAAATTAATGTCTTTCCATTAGGTAAATAAAGAGTAAGCAAGCCGATTGACTTCACTGCAACATTTGCACCCCAGCCAACTTTAAACTTCTGCTCATGTTTGGTTGGCTTTCTGGTTTCCTTGAACCCCCGCAAACAATTGCAAACAAGTATAGTGGATCCAGAATTCACGCACCATGAGTTAGGAGGATCATCCAGAAAGTTTGACTCAACAGTAATTAATACTTCAAAGCATCTCATACCTTGAGTATTGGCACCACCCTTCTTAAGAGTTGAGAGGTAAGTCCTACAGTTCCTCTTCTAGTGGCCTATTTTAACATAGTGGAAACACTTTCCCTTGCCTTTGTTTTCCTTGCCAGTATCACCTGAAGAACCTTTTGCAACTCTTGCCTTACCCTTATTGTCTTTAAACTTACCTTTGCCTTATTCCCTTTTCTAAACTTTTTAAATCGCTTGGAGGTATCAGGTTTATCGACTATTAAAGTTTCACCCTTTGTTGACTTTTTGATCAAATCTTTTGCAGCCACAAGTGAGTTCATAAGCTCACTTAGTGACATTTTACTCTTGTTCATGTTATAATTGAATACGAACGCATTGAGGATGAAGGGAGTGACTGCAGAACAGTGTCAACCTGAGTGATGGCATCCATCTCTCCACCAAGAATTTTCAGCTCATTTAATAAGCCCATCATCTTTATGATGTGCTCTCGGACTGGAGTTCCCTCAGCCATCTTGGTATTAACAAGGGTTTTCAACTTTACTTATCGAGCAGACCTATTTTGCTCACCAAACATCTCATGAAGGTTTTACAAAATGTCAGAAGCCTTATCCATGTGTTCATGCTGGCTTTGCAAAATGTTAGACATCGAAGCCAGTATGTAACACATGATCATCTGATTGGACCTCTCCTATTGCTCCAACTTAGCCTTTTGGGTCAGTGATGCATCGATGGGAAATTCGGGTTTAGGTGTCTTAAGACATAGGTCAAGGTTATCCGTGGCAAATACTATTCTAATCTTTCTTTTCCAGTCTATATAGTTAGTTCCTACTAATTTTTTATCACGAAGAATTTCAGTTAATGGGTGAAGGCCTATCATGATCTAATCAAATGACAAATAAGATAGTATTAGGGATCTATTGAATTCGTTAATTACTATTAGATTATGGGTCTGTTTCTAATAGTATTGCCAATTTAGGAAGTTTTAATTTGCATCGAATACCTAGACACTGGCTTAATGTAATCCTGCCTTTGGGCATAACATCACATCGCCTTGAATAGGCAGATAGAAACTATCTTCTCCATTTTCACAGATCTCATCTAGTGAATTCTGGAGCATTCAATCTACTGTCGGATCTATAAGGGATGTTATACTCACGCTTTAGCGTTATTGTACAACATCTCTTATTCATGTGCCCACCTACCATGAACCTAATACACCTAGCAAAAGCTCACGCTTTAGCGTTATTGCTCCCACTATTTTTTTATACAGTTTTCACCATGTTCTCACATAAGTGAGAGGGATTGGGCCTAGCTTTGGCCTGTCAGCTTACTCACACTCTCAAATATAAGAGTCCTTTTCCAAAATGGATTCCTTAATTAAATGGATTAGTCAACAACCAACCAAAAGGATAAGTCCTAATTAATCCAATTAGGAAACCTCCAAGGGGGGTGTGAGCTTAGGGGGGCGTGAGCTACAGAGGAGTCATGGACTCCTAGTTGTAATCCAACTATAACTCTTCTTAATACTACTTGCATTCCAACTATTGGAATTTAATTCCATAATGAAAGGAGTTATTATTCAATAATTATTCAAGTAACAAAATCCTAATCCAATTAGGAGAACTAAAGTGGGCGCCCCATTCATGGGTTTTAATCCAAAGGTTTGGGCCCATATTAAAGGTCCATACTTAATGGATTTATGAATATGGGTCAAACCCATTTCCCCTTTAATTAGGTTAATTAAATAATTACTAATATAATCCTCTAATTTAAATTAACAATTAATTTAAACCACAAATTAACTTTTAATCTATTTAATCAATGATTAACATTTAATCATTTTTTAAATAATTGATTAACATTTAATCAATTGATTGAGCTTGTATTTCTTATGTGAGCATCTCCACAGATTGCTCTGAGACATTCTTACCCTAGATTACCCAATGTTATCTCATTGACCCTAAACAGGAATTACATCGGAATTGCAAGTGACATGAGATATCCATGTTGCAATTGAATCCCAGTGTATGAAAATTAACCAATACGGATCCTACCACATTAACTTTTTAATTCAATTGATCCTTCCAATTACATTATCTCTAATGGACCTTTAAGATTATTTATACTATCTAACTCATAGCCCATAGCACATCATCCGGGTTTCCAAGACTACTTATTATGCCATAGGAAACATTTTCTCATGCAAAATATTTTGAGAAAAACATTTTTATAAGTATAATATATTTTAAATAAAATATATTTCAAACTTGTTTTGTTTTAAAATCACCTACGCAAGATTTAAACTTAATCGACTGTCTTACTTGGAACTTGGATAATCTCTCAAATTAATGAGTATGGATTTCTTGTTTGAAATTCATAATGACTCGAACAGCTTTCTGACTATCCAACTGTCACTGTATCGTAATCCCTAATGTAAAGATTACTTCGATGGAATCAAAACAGTCAAATTATTGTTCAGTTATAAATGAACTCATCAGATCTAAGGATTATTGAAACTGTTCAATGTGAATGAGAGACCAACTATCTGATAGTATGTTTATGCACGAGGTCTCTCATTGAATGCAATCAGTCAATGTACATTTAAGCAACCATATGCTGATGTGTAATCTCCACTACAATAGTTTGAGATAAAACTACATCTCAACTATTGAGAACATCTTAGCATAGTAGCAGCCATATAAGTGAAATGCCCCGCTTCACCCATAGTTGTGACTATATAAGGTATAAGGAACTGGAAAGTTATATCTGCCTATGATAATCCAATCACATAACTTTCCAACAATATATCGTAAGGACCTTTATCGATATCTTATATCGTATAGATCATCTCATGATAATGGTCAATTACCCATAATGAATACATAATAGATAAAGAAGAAGTCTCTATTAATCAAATTAATAAGAATCTCACAATTTAAATGACTTTTCTGGGCATCATGTCTAACAATTTTCCACTTGCCCTAAAAGTCACTGTATCATGGATTTCAATCCCATACTATCTAAATGTTTTACAAATACTTTATCTAATAAAGCTTTAGTCATCGGGTCAGCAACATTAAGTTGAGACCTGATCTTTGTAACAAAGATGCCTTGCTTCTCAATAATCTCATTAATGAGGAGATACTTTCTCGAAGTGAAATGTAAGCACATAATCCCTAGTCCTTTTAAGGTACTTCATGATATGCTTCGTAGCAGTCCAATTATTTGATACTTGGATTACTTTGGAACCGACTAACAACTCCCACTGCATAACAGATATCCGGTCTAGTACATAACATGGCATACATGAGGCTCCCAACTACCGAAGCATAAGGGCACCTCTTCCTCTGCTTGATCTCATCAGCTGATGTATAGGCCATCTTTTTAGACAAAGTTACACCATGTCTAAAAGGAATGAGAGTTGTCTTAAAATCACTCATATTGTACTTAGACAAAATCTTGTCTATGTAGGAAGTTTGGCTCAATCCCAACATTCAGCATTTCCTATCTCTTAGAATCTTTATTCCGAGAATATAGGTTTCCTCTCCCAAGTCTTTCATTGAGAAATACTGAGAAAACCAAATTTTGACTTATGACAACATCCTTACATCATTCCCAATGAGTAGGATGTCATCTACATAAAGAATTAGGAATACTACCGCTCTCCCACTAACCTTCTTGTATATACCAGATTCCTCTAAATTCTTTTGGAATCTAAATTCTTTGATCGAAAAATCAAATCTCTGGTTCCAGCATCTGAAAGCTTGTTTCAAACCATATATAGACTTGTTGAGCCTGCATACCATGTTCTCTTGGTTAGGAGAAATAAAGCCCTCAGGTTGCTTCATATAAATGTCTTTATCTAGCATTCCATTAAGGAAAGTAGTTTTGACATCCATTTGTCATATCTCATAGTCATGGTATGCAGTTATAGCCAGCAATATCCTGATAGATTTGAGCATAGCTACATATGAAAAGGTATCCTCATAATCAACTCCTTGAATTTGATTGTAACTTTTTGCAACAAATCTAACTTTATAGGTCTCCACGTTACCATCGGCACCCTTCTTCCTTTTGTAAATCCGTTTACATCCAATTAGCCTTATACCATCTGGTGGATCTACTAAAGTTTAGACGCCGTTGTCATACATGGAATCTATTTTAGCATTCATGGTTTTATTCCATTGAGATGCATCTACATCTAATGTAGCTTCCTGATAAGTATTAGGATTTGTATCCTCATCATCTGGGGTAACTAGATAAACCTCATTATTGTAATACTGAAGTCTATCTGGTTGTCTAGAAACTCTTTCAGACCTTCTCAGTGGAACATAATTAGAAGAATCAATAGTGGAAGGATTAGGTTCATCTTGGACACTGGCTATGTTGTCTTTCATCTCATGAAATTCAACCTTCTTAAGAAGATCCATTTCTTCCTCCAAGAAATGGCATGATGCCTAACAACTATTGTTTGGTCTATCTTGGAATAGAAATAAAAACCCTTAGTTTCTTTTGGATACCCTACAAAGTTCCATTTTTCTATTCTAGATTCCAACTTAGTGGGTTCGAGTTTACAAACATGCGCAGGACAACCCCATACCCTTAGATATTGTAAACTAGGTTTTCGCCCGGTCCTCAATTCATAGGGTGTAACCGGTATTGACTTAGAAGGAACCCAGTTCAGAATATAAATGGCAGTTTGTAAAGCATACCCCCAAAGATAGGAAGGTACATCGGCATGGCTCATCATAGAGCGAACCATATCTAATAAGGTTCGGTTTCCTCTTTCAGAAACACACTTTTTTTGAGGTGAGGCATGACTTAACCATTGTGAGATAATCCCATTATCCCTTAAGTAATTCATAAACTCGTTGGTGTGGTATTCACCACCTCGATCTGATCAAAGTGTCTTATGGATTTGTCTGTTTGATTCTCAACTTCTAATCTGAATTCTTTGAACTTTTCAAAGGTGTTGGATTTTTGTTACATCAAATAGACATATCCATACCTAGAATAGTCATCAGTAAATGTGAAAAGATACTGGCATTGCCCTCGTGTAACAATGTTAAATGGACCACATACATCACTATGTATGAGTCTCAACTTTTATTCAACTCTTCTTACCTTTTTAGGGTAAGGTTTCTTGGTCATCTTTTCTTCGAGACAAGACTCGCAAGTAGGGTGTGGTTCTACCTTGAGAAAGTCAAAGGGACCATCTATTACAAACCTGTTGATCCTATCAAGATTAATGTGACCAACTCTCTTATGCCAAAGATAAGTAGACTCTATGCAATGTCTCTTCATTCCAGACATTCTAGATGATGAGGCATTGTCACTTTGTAGACATTCATTATTTACCAAAGGAAATATTAAATAAAGACCATTAATAAGATTGCTACTAACCAAGACCATTCCATCTTTCTTAATTTCAACAATTGAATTAAAGTTAATAAAGAATCCACAAAATAAAAATCTAGATATTGAAATCAAATTATGATGTGCAGAAAACACGTAAAAGCAGTCTTCTAAAATTAATGTCTTTCCATTAGGTAAATAAAGAGTAAAATAGCTGATTGACTTCATTGCAACATTGGCACCTGAGCCAACTTTAAGCTTCTGCTCCTGTTTGGTTGGCTTTCTGGTTTCCTTGAACCCCTGCAAACAATTACAAATATGTACAGTAGATCCAGAATCCACGCACCATGAGTTAGGAGGACCATCCAGAAAGTTTAACTCAACAGTAATTAATACTTCAAAGCATCTCATACCTTGAGTATTGGCGCTACCCTTCTTAAGAGTTGCGAGGTAAGTCCTACAGTTCCTCTTCTAGTGGCCTATTTTAACATAGTGGAAACACTTTCCCTTGCCTTTGTTTTCCTTGCCAGTATCACCTGAAGAACCTTTTGCAACTCTTGCCTTACCCCTATTGTCTTTAAACTTACCTTTGCCCTTATTCCCTTTTCTAAACTTTTTAGATCGCAAAGTCAAGTGGTCGGGGCACTTCGTTCAGGTCCATGCTTATTTGTTGGAGGGATTTGACCTCAACCTCCATGTTTTCAATTGCCTCAATAGCATTGAACATCCGGGATCCGAACTGTAGGATTTGGTTGGTCATCTCAACCTTTGCAATATTAAGTTACTCTTAGTAGAAGTGCAGCTGAGCCCTGATAACGGTTGTTTCCCTGGTGTCCCCTTTCCACTTCTTCTGACAAAATCGGACTGTCTGCTCAACCAGCTCCATCTGCTCCTCATGGCCTAAAGTTCACGGTTCCATTCCGCTTCTTGCTGCCTGAATGCTTGTTAGGCTTTCCATAGCCTTCTCTCATTCTGCTGGATCTGGAGCTGTCTCTCCAAGAAGATGTCTCTCAAGGGAACTACCATTTCAGCTAGGGTTATGGTTCCGTGTGATAGAGCTGAGACTAATGTGGGCAGTTCCCTTGGTGTAGGCATACTGGATGGAATGTCTGGATCTTCCACTCACAGTCAGTATGTTGAATCGGTAAGTGACCCTGATGTAACCACAAAGTCAAGCCACTGATCTTGTCTGGAGTTTTGCCAAGCTGACTCTAAGCTTCGGGTGAGGTTGTCAGAGTGTACAATGAAGGTGATCCAATCATTTTCCTGTCGGTCTATCACTGGATACGCTGAGGGAATCCAAACCGTCGAATGACTCGAAGTGGTACATAGACTGCGGAGCCAGTTAGACCGGCAAGGATCATGCATCGCCTTCCGGTTAGGATGACGTGAGGTAGCTTCTTTAGGACAAGCCACTCACATTGCCATATGATCTCCTCCTCTAACAAGGCTTGAAGAAGATGGTAAAGTGTTCTGACGTTGGTAGTTGCTATCGGGACCTGATTCTGAGAAATATTATAGGGCAGACTGTAGGCTTCGCGGAGGTCAACCGGTACTGATATGATTGTAAGCAGGTGTCCTATCAATCATATGTGTAAGAGTGGTGCACTGGCATGGAAGATGCCCTTTCTGCGGTCTACTGCCTGGTTAAGAGCCTTGAGGAGCTTTACTAGGATGATTGGTACAACTGTTCCGGAGTTGCGCATGTCTTCAATGATCCCCACCAGTACTGATTCTGCGAGGGAGCAGCACTTTGGGAATACCAGCTGTGACATAACTATCAATGCAAGGGCGTTGAGACCGGGAAGTTCGGCTGTAATGGAGTCAGGGTTCCACTTGCGCTTGTACTGCTTTTCTAGATACAACACGGGTATCCGATCAAAAGTATCGTTAGGACCAAACTGCAAGCAGGCAGGCTTGATATACAAGAACCTTGATAGGTCTGTCTGATACGTTGTCCTGTAGCGCAGTACTATGACGTCGTCGTCCATGTTTAAACCTAGAATGTGCTGAATCTCTTCCAGTGTTTGACACAGATCATTCTTATCAAAACGGAACACCATTTGTGATGGGTTCCAACACTAGATAGCAGTATTAAGGAGGCGCAGGTCTGGTTTAACCATGGACAGGTCTATAATAGTTCTAGTTTTGTAGTATTGAGCCCAAGCAAGAAGCTGACTGGGAGTAAAGGCATCAATTGATTCCCGGATGTTCTGATCATACGCCCCCGGTGAAGTCAAATACACGGGCTATGATGGTTGACCAATTGACTGGATTATCCCTGAATGACCTGTTATCTACACTGGGCAAAGACAGACTCGATGTGAGTGTACTGTGTATGCAGATGAAAATATACAAAAGATGATGTAGTATTTTTTTATTTTTGATTTGGTGTGACAAGGCACATGTGAACCGATAGGGTAGACAGACAGAGGTCCAACATGCTTTTACCCGGCTTGTAGGGAACCGAGGGAACTTATCAGGTCAAGGTTGGGGACAGGCCCTGTAAAGGCCTGTCTGCCTGAGATTTGGACCCCATATGCTATGTCAGGAAGCAGGTTTGGATGTGTTTTATTACAAGCATAGGTTTTGCTCATTATATGCCCTTGGGTGGATGCTTATCAGGGTAGAATATGCCCTAATAGTCAACCATTACTGGGTGCAAGCAGGTTAGGATTCAGAGTAATCCTCCCTGGGTGGGCTGCTTGTAGACTATACCCTAACTTAGGCTATATGTATGAATGCTAATTTAATGCAAGTGTGTTCCTAGCAGGATGGGAGAATCACTTAACACCGTATATGCGACTCCTTGAAAAGGGACGATTGGTGTAAGCGGGAGCGTTCAGAATCCTTCCCTGAGGATAAACACCCACCAGACATAATTCCACGGACCTCCGATACTGTTAAGCCTCTGACATTGAGGATGATCATCCACCAGCCGTAAGTGTAATAAGAGTGTCTACTGGGTTTAATAGGTCATTACACTACTATGATATGTATGATATGCACAGTACACAATTAAACCAAAGAGATGAAATGATTAGTATTAGGTTAAATACTTAGGCATTTGAACAAGATTTGATTTTGATTGTCTTAGACCTAGGTTCCGAGTAAAACCTTAGGTTAAACAGTTCCCCAGCAGATTCGTTAGAGCTGTCAGCACGGATTTTTATTCACGGGATAATACCCTCATGGGTGGGTTTAATGTTTAGAGTCGCCACTTATTCATTCAGAAGGGATAAGTCCCCGAGATGTGGACAAGCTCTTGGTTTGCGATAGAGATCTAAGTAAGAAGTTCAGTTAAGTCCGAGGAAGGTGTTAGGCACCCCGAGGCTTCAATTTTACAATGGTTCCCTATTCCCTAAGTGTAAGTCAATTAAAATTGAATTATTTGTTCAAATGTCTAAGTGTTTAAGATAGAACTAATCTAAGAAAGGAAAGCTAACTAGGGTCGAACCCAGGTTGGGTTGCCCACGTACTCACATTGGGGTGAGATCAAACTGAGTGTAGTTCTAGCACATGAGCCCATGCCAAGACTATGGGGTGTATGTGTGTGCACCAAGAGTGGCTAATGGACTAGTCTGGTAGACTAAGGTTTTGTTGACCGGGGTTGGTCAAGTGCATGGTTTAAGTCTCGGTAGGACAAAGATTAGTCCGGTAGACTAAGGATTAGCCCCCGTAGGTTAGGGTTGCTAACCACAGTCAAGGGTAACATAGTTAAGCCCGGTAGGCTGAAATTGGATCCGGTAGGCCAAGGGTGAGCCCGGTAGGCTGCAAGATTAGGCTCGATAGGCCAAAATCAGATTTAACCAAAGTTAGGGTTGCTAACCGGAGTTAAATGGGTAAGGTAACCTGGTTAGGGTTGCTAACTATGGTAAAATGGTCAAATTAGAAATATTTTTGGCATTTTAGATTATTTTGGAATTTTTTATGTTTTTCAGATTTTTACCAAGGATTAAGGGTGCTTAACCAGGGTTAAGAGTTAACCAGGGTTGGATTAACCTTGGTTAAGGGTCCAGGCAGGTCAAGGTGGACCCAGAGGATATGGCAGGGCCTAGAGTGGCCTCCTACCAGGTTCTGAGCCTTGTGCAAAAGCCCAAAGAGCAGAAATCAGGAATGGCGGTAATCTGTTAACCGTCATTCCAAAACTTCACTATTTTGGAATGGCGGTGGACAGTCTACCATTATTAACAGTATTCCCTGTTAATGGTTTTTGCATGTCCGTGGTTGGGTTAAGGGTTAACCCATGGGGTCAAGGACCCATAGAGTTGATAGAGGGAACTTTCAAGAAGGTCCTGGGCTTTTGGTGGGCCTTGGACATGGTCTAAGATGGGCCTAAAGTAGGTCCAAAGTCACTACACATGAAATAATAGAATGGTGGTAGAGCATATGCCACCATGACACGCAGTCTCTGGTTTCGTGTGTTTTAACCATGGTTAGGTAGGTGGGTTGAGCCTGGAAGAACCAGGGTGGATAAACAAGGACCAGAGGGGCCTAACCATGGCCCTAGAATGGACCAGGGCCCACCCAAATGGGTGTTATAGGTACTGCTGTAGAGAAGCCCAGAATTGCGGTACTGTGTTTAAAGTCATTCTGGTTTTTCTTCAGAAATAGATTTTTCTCCTCCTGGGGTTGGACCAGAACACATTCAGGGGATCCCTCATGGCTAGAAGGTCCCCTATAACTGAAAGGGGGTTGCCATGCATCGTGGAATCTTGTACCCGAGCTAACTAACCCTCAAGATAATCTCCGATACCTATGGTGAGGTAGGGGGACCTTTGTCCCTGGGCTGGAAGAAACAAAATTGAGAATAAAGGACCCCTGGAGTAGGACCAGGGGTCTTACAATGCTCAACAAAAAATAAAATGGGGTAGGGGTTGACTACCCTCTCAGTATGATCTCCATAGTGGTGGTGCCACGGTGGTACAGGGTGATGGAACTTGGGGAAGACTGAGGTAGCTACTAGGATGGGCTGGGACCTAACTAGGTCAAGGAGGGAGGTTAGGAATGGGTGGAGAAAGGCCTTGTCGCGACCCAAAACCCACCCTAGGAGTTAGAGTGAATCTTGGACCACTCATCATAATTTGCATGACTTGTTTGACCAAAATAACCTGCAACAGACATGGAGCATACACAATAAAGGACAATAATAGCGGAAACATAAACTACAAAGCACACCGGAAGACTAACCAAAAACATCTATGTGTATATATATGTGATCCAAGTTTATAAAAAAAGATACACAAAAGAAAGTGCGGACAGGCCCGCCAAAATACATGAATACATCTCTCTCAACTCACCCACAGCTCACTCACTCAGAATCTACCACCACCTAATAGTAGCCCTCTATCGGAGGTTCCTTCATCAGTTCCTCGACGTACTCCTCCTCCACCCAAGGGCTCAGAGCACAGATGTCAAAAGGAGCAGCCGTTCCGCTATCACCTGCCGTCATAAGAAGTACGACTGAGCATGGAATACTCAGCGTGTACCAAATGCTAACCAATAGTCATAGTACAACAACAATGATATATATATATAAGCAAGAAGCAATTAATCTCATAACCGAAAAGTAAAGCAGTTTATAATCATGCTTGCATTTTTGTAAAAGCCGATAAAACCCTTGAAAACATCGTGCACTTGACTTGACTCAAATTGCCCTTTTCGTGCTTGAAAACTTGTCTTGTCTGTCTTGTCTTGTCGTATAATGTTATATCATGCGTGTCATACCATATCATGTTTGCTTGGAAAATAAACGTGTTCATGCTACTTGTGAGGGAAAGGAGACCCTTCTTCCTAAATGCTCATGCTTGTCATGCCATGCATCTTGCTTGCTTGGAAAATAAACCACTTGTGAGGGAAAGGAAGCCCTTCTTCCTTAATGCTCATGCTTGCCATGCCAAGTATCTTGCTTGCTTGGAAAATAAACTACTTGTGAGGGAAGGGACACCCTTCTTCCTAAATGCACTTGCGAGGGAAGGGAAACCCTTCTTATGATATGTACTTACGAGGGAAGGAAGACCCTTCTTATGCATGCGAGTCTTGTTCTTGCCAAAAGTGATGTAAAACATATCGTAGGATATGTCCTACCTCTAATTCTCGTTCTTGAAAAACCTTGGTAAATCATGTCATGCATGCCGTGCTTGCGGAATCGTGTGCATACTTGCATTTGAATTTAAAGATGACAATTGGGTAATTCACAATACATATAACATCGATAATTTGAGCAAGTCAATATTCATGCAATTCAGGGAAAGCAAGGAAACACAATATCATAGGCCCTAGGACTTTCCATAGTTAATTAAGCATGCATTTTTGAATTTATAACTCATTTTATTCACCTTGGCATTTCATCAAACATGGGGTGTGTTCATTATTTATTAAACCTACATCATGCTTTTCTAGGTGGGTTGATACTCACATCACACATGTATGTTCATTATGGATACTATTCCCTCCCTATTTCATTCATCAAAACCATACACACACGGCATCCAATCGTCCATTCACACCCAACAACCATCCGTTCATCCCATTAGGTTCATACATTAGGAAAACTATAAAGAAGGAAAGAAAAGAGGTATGAACTAGAAGGGTAGCAAAAGGTACTGACCTTGACAGATGAGGGAAGGAACCCCTTGCAAAAGCATGCGTGAGTCGCTGCCCTAGCTTGGGAAAAGTGCTCCTCACGAGCTTGAGTCGAGAACTTGAAGAAGAACAAGCTTGAGGATGATTGTGGGTCTTCAACCCTTTGATTCCTCCTCAAAAGAAAACCCTAGGTTTAGAAACCCCTTCTCTTTTCTCTCTATCTCTCAAGGTCTCTACTTGGGGTTTATGAACCCTCAAGTTCTTGGGCAAAGCCTTTAAGGCATGAGTGAAACGCTCAAAAGATGAAAACACCCTTACTGAAATTTCTGCAAAACGCGGGGGACCGAGCGATCGGTAGTTATGACCAATCGATCTGTTGCCTACCGAGCGATCGGTGTTCTTGACCGAGCGATCAGTCAAAAACAAGCTCTCTGAAAAATTTCCCCATACAAAAAAGTTAACCAGTCGATAGCCTCCGATCGATCGGTTGTGGACCGATCGATCGTTACAATGGACCGAGCGATCGGTGGTCTGCAGGTTTTTGATACTGAGTCCATTTTTCACCCATTCCCACTATTGGGACCCATTCTACTTCTATTCTAACATCTTCTAAACTTGACTAGGACCTCTTTAAAGTTTATAGGCATTATTAAATAATTTATCTAATTAATTATAGCATTCTTGACACAATTCCATCGAAGTTTCCAATTCTCATTTCATGAAATTGAGATTACAAGACACCATGCCTTGACACACATCCCAAGGCTTATACAAAAAGTTTCGGGGCTCTACAGGCCTGGCCGAATCCTTATAGGGTTTTGCTACTAGTTTTTTGGAATGAGTCAAGCTTGAGGAATGGGGGAGATTATATAAAGTTGGGGCAACCCTTGGGGCATTATTGGGATTAAACTCGGCGTGGTAGACACACCTGAGAGTAGCTGAGGTGGCCAGGGAGGGTGCACCATGTTGATCTGCAGAAAATGAGAAATAGTGGAAATAACATTACCGTCATTCCTGAACAAGGCAATAAGGGAATGGCAGTAAAGTTATTACTGTCATTCTGGGCTTTTTGCTAAAAAATGCCCAACCCTTGCACACTTGAATTGGGAACACTGTAGCTTTGCCAAAACTGAGAATGACGGTAAATTTATTACTGCCATTCCTAGGATTTTTGAAATTGATCTTGTGGGCCCCACTGTAACGGCTCTAAGAGGTCTATGGGCCCCTATTTGGGCCCACAGAAGGTTCTACACCTGGATTTGAGGGTTTTTGGGCCCTAGGGTTGGACTAGAGTTTTCCATGGGTTAGGCCTAGGGTTTGACGAGGGTTTGACCAGGGTTTACCTAGGGTTAGTCTAGGGTTTTACCTGGGATTAAGCTATGTTCTAGGGTTAGGCCTAGGGTTTGACTGGGGTTTTCCTAGGGTTAGGCCTAGCGTTTACCTAGGGTTTGACCAGGGTGTACCTAGGGTTTAGAGTTTACATAGGGTTTGATTAAGGACTCAGTTAGGGATAACCATAGTTTAGAGATACTAACCATGGTTTGATTAGGCCCCTAATCAGCATCAAGTTCAGCAGCTAGTTCAATCCCAGTACCAAGCTCAGGGTCAAAGGCAACAACGCGGGGTAAACAGAAAATTTACCCGTCTCCCCTACATACTTAGTCAGTTCCTTCCATTCCTCATTCGAAGTAAACTGGTTGAACCCAAAGCTCCAACCGCCATACCTAACCCAGTAACCCAATTTTTCGTATGGATCATCACTGTGACTTTCATCAAGGACCAAGGCATATAACCGACCGTTATCGAGCATTGCATCATCTAATCCAAGATCTACTCGACCAAAGGAAGGTTGAGTTAGCTCCCGGCAACACCAACATCCTTCAAGCCCCCATGCCACCACATAATAACCAAGCTAACCACATCCAACCCGCCCAACCCATCCAACCAGCCATGCCTGTGCCATTCTGATAGCCACTGGAAATGAAGCATCTTGGGGCAGAGAGCCAGAGAGAGAACACTGCGAAAGAAATTGACAAAGATCAAGCCTGTCAAAGTCTTTTTTGTTTTTTGTTAACTATTGCAAATGTCAGCCATAATAGCCCAGAGTCCAATCTGTGTAAAGTCCGTCTTTTGTAAAACATGTTGTGTTCACTTCACGTATTCAATGAAGCAAACTGTCTTTTGAAAGAAGTCGCATTTTTGTTATGCCTAAATTTGGCCAATGATGATCTAGCACTTCTCAGAAGTTCTAGTAACCTGAGGCCACCTAAAAATAAAATTGTTTTCTCTTCTCAAGCTTACTAAGCTTGCTGGTTTAAAGAGGGCTCGCCTGAATCATGATTCAACCACTCAATTCAAAAAATGTCCAGGGGCAGCATATGTCAATAAGCAGGAAGAGGAATTTCCAAAGAAAAGCCTCAACCTCACAGAGCCAAGGTAAGAAAGTGGGAAACTCAGTAATAACCCCAAGTAGGCAAAAATTGGAACCTTGCTACACTAGGGGCAGAGGGTAAATCAGAGATTTCTTCAAGAAGGCCTATCAGACCACTGTCAAGATTCTAAATTACAAATCATTCAAGAAATACAGAACAATCATCGTTATCAAGACAGGGGCAGAACAGTATATCAAATACGAAGCAAGTACTGAAGAAGATTGACCAAGAACCCTATCTTTATAGAAACATCAACTACTGGCCGAGGGAAAGATCAGTCCATCTTCAAAAACCCATACGGTTAGAAATAGATTTCCTAAGAGTATTCCTTAACGCAGCCGTATGGAGAATGAAGACCTCCCAGAGTCATTCAACAATGATCAAGTCAAGAGATGTTATGCTTAAGATCCTGTCACGAAATTTTCTGTACTCTCAATCACTGTAGGAAATGAAAGGAGGCCATGTTTGGCACACCATTTCTCCCTACATGTATCCAATCAAGTTTATATCAACAAAATCCACTAGTTCACCCTTCAAACCTAACAACCTTTCTTTCTTGAAACACATTTATTGGGACACCCCTATCAAAAGTTTCATTGTAAGCCTAAGAGCTCAAACTACGACATGACCTAATCCTGAAAAGGGTACGTAAGCAGCCTAAAAATCAGGTGCGGTCAAATCAATCAAATTCGAGCACATGAGCCTCTTCAAAAAATCAAAAAAAAAAAAAAAAGGGCAAAGCTCAAAAGAGGTGCTCAAGCAAAGCTCAAAAGAAGAAAGGGTGTTCCCAAAACCTCGACCCCTAAGCTTACGTTTCATCTTATCTTAAGTCCTCCCAGATCCCTCAGAGACTAAGAGTACAGGCAGATTGATAGGCAAGCATCTGAAAGCAACATATCAAATCCATCAAGGAAATGACGGGAGAAGACAACTCAACTCAACTCAAAAGTCGCAGGCCCAATGAAAACCAGAAATGGCACTGAGGTGCAAAAATAATGTGAGCCCAGCCCTAGTATTGCTACTAGGGGTAAAAAAGGAAACAAATTATCAACTTCGCAAGCATGAGTAAAAATCGAAAATGGCTTCATTGTACAAAAACCATGTGATCCCATGACTTGATCATTCCAAGGGTAAAAAAAGAAAAAAGTTGAATTTTGGTTTGACGACAGAAGATTGACAAAGGATAACTTTGAATCCCCAACAACTCATCTCTGCAAGCTTAGAATAAAGAAGCTCAATTTCACAGTTATCCAATGCCCTTAGCTCCAAGCAATACCTGATTCAACATACGGCAGGGTCAGAACTGAGTGACTGTCTCCCTTTGCAATGGCTCCCAAAGGATAAGATTACTCATTACTGTATCCTGCCCCAGAGGGGCAAGAGATCCATAAACTCCAGCAAGGGCAGACCCTTTCATAAACCAGCAAGCAAAGAAAGCACCCTCCTCTTTCCTTAAACATTGAATTCAAGTTTTTTTAAAAAAAAATTTCATTTCTCTCAAAACTGCTTTCAAAACTCAAATTTTTCAAAAGAAAGTCGTCTTTAAGAGTTATAGAGTCTTAGTGCATCTCATGGCTTGGTCAAAGATCGATCTCCTTTCAATAGTTCTCTGAAGAGCAGCTGAGAAAACAAGTAGAGAAACTGCAAGCCAGGGGCAAGTGCGAAATCAGAGCTTCATTTAGCGAGTTATCTCTCGGCCCCTCTGCATTATCATACCATCTTATTTGCATTCATTCTAGGCATGTCACTATTCATTATATGCATCACCATGCATCTCATGTCTCATCTCCTTGTATAATAGTCACATCACACACCTGTACATAGGTAGCCACACTGCTCGCACACCTACATAGGTAACTGTACTTTACACACACACTTCACAATCACATACTCAATTAACTGCACTGAACACAGACTCACATACTTAGCTGCACTGCGCACACACATTCACACAGTTAGTCACACTATACACATGCACCCACATATCTTGATGTCATTCTTATGCATCTCATTTGATGTCATCTGCATCCTCCCTTCGTGCATCTCGTCTGATGTCACCCTTCGTGCATCTTGTCTGATGCATTCTTTTTGACATCTCTTTTGATGTCATCCTTCGTGCATCTCGTCTGATGTCACCCTTCGTACATCTCGTCTGATGTCACCCTTCGTACATCTCGTCTGATGTCTTCCTTTTGACATCTCGTCTGATGTCACCCTTCGTGCATCTCGTCTAATGCATTCCTTTTGATATCTCGTCTGATGTCATCCTTCTTACATCTTGTCTGATGCATTCCTTTTGACATCTCGTCTGATGTCACCCTTCGTGCATCTCATCTAATGCATTCTTTTTTGACATCTCATCTGATGTCACCCTTCGTGCATCTCGTCTGATGCATTCCTTTTGACATATCCTCTGATGTCACCCTTCGTGCATCTCGTCTAATGCATTCCTTTTGACATCTCGTCTGATGTCACCCTTTATACATCTTGTCTGATGTTGCATTTTCAGAGTCCGCTTTGAGCCTTCCTATGATGAGGTTAAACCCTTGTAGAGTCTGCTTTGAGCCTTCCTGTGATAAGGCTAAATTTGCATTTCTCTAATCTGTTATCCCTATCTCGGATGTTTCGTCACTGAGCACGAACCATCCATTTTCCACTCTATCACTGTCGCCCTCCTGAGTGAAGCATGATTTCATCACTGAGCATGAATCATTCCTTCCTCCTTTTCATCTTTCTTCCCTCCGAAATGAGGCGAAGAACTATCTCTCCCATATCTCAGATGTTTCATCACTGGGTATGAATCATCCCTTCCTTCTCTCTATTCCCGTCTACCGAGCAGGTTCTCCCATCAATCCCGTCCTCTAGGATCCAATTTGTAGCAAGCAGTCTAAGTAGAATTAAACTTTTTATTATTTTTACTCTTTTTGTCTTGAGTTTCACAGGTTTTATTCACTGCATGTGCAAAATTGAGGCCTTATAACCATTGTCGTTCACGTGCCAGCACCCTCCGACAAAGAGGGGCAACTGTAAGCACCCCAATTTTGTACCCCTTTAGTCTCTTTTCATACCTTTAAAAACCCTTTTAAAAAATCTCTTTCAAAACCTTCTTTTCCTGTGCTTCGATTTTCAGAAACACCCCTAAGGTGAAAAAAATGACCAAAAGGCCCCTGAGGTAAAAATGACCAAAATTCCCCTGTAAAAGTGTTAAAAGTTTTCATTTTGTTCAAAATAATTTTACAAAATTTTTGCTTCAATTTTGCCTATTTTTGAGATCAAATCAGGTTCAAAATAGTAAAAAATGACCAAATTACCTCTAGAGTACAAAATGACCAAAATACCCCTGAAAAATACTTCAAAACTCACTTTTTATCTAAAATATTTTTTGTGGATTTATCAGTTCGATTTCAGTTGTTTTCGGGCTCAAATCAGGCTTTAAACGCAAAATCTAGCTTTCAGCGAATTAGAAAATGCCATGTGGCGAAGCAAAATTAATAAAAAACTGAATTTATTTTGGTCGTTTATACCAAAAATGACCAGACCATTTTTGGACATTTTAACCTGGTCGCTTATGATATAAACGACCATAGGTTTTTGGCTTTAAAAGCCTGGTCGTTTATGCTATAAATGACCAAAGTGAACTGGGTTTTTTTGGTCATCTTTCCTGCGTAAACTGTCTTACTTTCCACTTTTGTTGACTTTTTTGACCAGGTCGTTTTTCACATAAATGACCAGAACAAAGTTTTCAAAAAAAAAAAAAAGTCCCACATCGAAAATTTTAGGTTTTTCCTCTTTTTGCATCCCCTATAAAAGCCCAAGACCCCTCTTCACAAATCTCTCCAATTCCCTTCCACTTTCCTTGGTTTTTTCAAATCCTAAGAAAACCAGAATCATTTCTCGGGAGTTCGAAGTCCGCGAATTTTTGCTTACTCTGGAATCAAAAACAGTTTTTAATTCTAGTCGTTAAATTCTAGCTTAGACTGCTTGCTAAACCCAGTCGAACCCCTGCCCGAACTTCAGTTCAAAATTAGCCTCACCTAGTTGAACCTCTGCCCAAATCCCGATTCAAAACTAGTCTCGCCTAGTCGAACCCCAGCCCAAATTCTGATTCAAAACTAGCCTCGCCTAGCCGAACCTCTGCCTGAATCCCTAGTTAAACCCTAGATTAACCACAGTTAAACCCTATTTAAAACCTAGTTGAACCTCTGCCCAAACCCTAGCTTAACCTCAACTAAACCCTAGCTAAACCCCTGTTAAACCCTGTTCAGGTACCCACCCCAAGGCTCCCTGGCAAGAGATTAAACTGCCCCATCGCTCCTCAGCACGAGCTTAAAAGGCCATTTCGTACTCAAATCAGCGAAACCCATCCATCAAATCAAATCAATTTCCAAAATCAATCAAATCATCAATCAATCAAATCAAATCAAACCATCAACTCCTTCCGGAACTACGTACGACTTGATTCCACTGATAGTGGATATGTAGGCAACCCTAATCGGGTTCAGCTCCCTCTAGGATAGAATCCATATCCTGTTTCTACCATGTCCATCTCATTACATTCATTACTAATAATATTATATCTGCTTAGCATAAAAATGAAATTTCGAGCTTCTCTTATGGTTTTCCCACTTCGATTCAGACTTAGGGAGTAGGTAACCATCTCCGGATGGGAGTTTAGGGGTGCCTAATACCTTCCCCTAACTCAACTGCATTCTTTACCCTAACCTCTGACTTCCAAATCATGCCTTATCCAACCATTTCAGGGACCTATTTCCCTCATAATTAGATAGGCGGTGACTCTCAACCTAATTGCAATTTATCGCTATTCCTCATCAGGTTCAATCCAGATCTGGAATGAGTGTTAAAATTCAAGTACTCACATAAGAGATGTGTCACATACAAATTAATGTTACAATAGTAACAATATAAGAAATCTAATTTCTACAAGTAATTGGCACATACATAGTCTCTAAGAATAAAATCCTATTTTGAGCTAGTTTTCATAAAAACATCCCAATTGTGACTATAGCAACTATTGCTTTTGTCCTCTTCCCAAGTAGAAGTTTTATCTACTCGGACTTCTCCTTTTCCTTAACAAACATACAACTATTGCAGTTATGCAAGGTCATACCAAGCATTAGGAGCTGGAGATTCCAACAATTAAGTTGGATTTAATAAGTATACAAATTGGACAATCCTTCCAAAGGTTTGTCCTGTATCTAATGACCAATTGCTTCTCTATGAAGCACATTCCTTATACTTTCTTTTCTTCTCAAAA
This sequence comes from Tetracentron sinense, assembly GCA_015143295.1. NCBI lineage: Eukaryota > Viridiplantae > Streptophyta > Magnoliopsida > Trochodendrales > Trochodendraceae > Tetracentron > Tetracentron sinense. The sequence continues at coordinate 17,281,282 of CM026565.1, read as the reverse complement.
GAGCCCTTAGCCATACTACCAGAATATCTTTTCAATGAAAAAACTTGGATTTCTTTCCTTTGCTTGAATGCTCTGGATTTAGAGAATCGAACTCTTTTGAACATCTTTGCAAGTAGCATTAAACTCTTCAAAGGTTCATAGTCATATACAACATGTGGGATTTCAGACAATCTGATTCCCTACTTATTCAACATAACCATATTAAAAGACTCCGGGGGTTTAGTTGAGGATCATATCCTTTGATCCCATAAATTTATCTCAGCACCAAGAATTGGGATTTATGAATCCAATAATCTCTATCATATTCTTTGTGACTGGATTTTTCTAGTCAACTTGGTGTCCACTTATCCTTTTATATAGTAAGTTGCCTAGCAACCCTATTGTATTCTATAAACATCTCAAATGAGATTTAACATTAATAGTGATAACTTGGGCAATTCTTTAGATAGTAAGTACAAACTTGATATTCATTTTCCATTCCAAATACTTTGAATTGGTCAAGAGATTCTCATTAAAGTCTTTGTAAGGTGGTTAAAGAATGACATGGTAATAAATAAAACATACATCATAATATCACACATTATAATATCATTAGATCAGGGCTTTCAATCTTTGATGATATTGCTCATCATTCAGTCAAATTTCATAGACCCCTCAATCTATAAAATTAGAAAATATGCTACTTCATATTTCTGATGAGCATTGGGTGCCTTATAATACACATGCAATCTTCCATTTTATGATAGTATTACATATGCACCACAAGGTGGATAGTAACTACTATCTATCATCTGAACATCTCATGCATAACTCTTTATGTTAATCAGTGATTCTCAATTTTCTTGCGACCTCCAAGGACAACATGACTATCACTGTATCAGCCGTCATGTTCATTGGTTAAGTGAAACTCATCATTCTGGTTCGTTATATAATCAAGTAGGGTTGTGCCCCCATTTTAGTTGACACTCCATATTAGGTCATACATAAACCTATCTAATATAGAAATAAGGCTCTAGAATTTAATTCAGACTGATTTATGTCAATACCTTTTGGCAAGACAAGACTCAGACTAATTAATTCCTAATCTTATTGATAATGAAAGGTCATAGGGCAAATTATCCCGTATGATAAATTAGCCCATGTAATTCACTTAATATTTTTCTGGAGGGAAAACAGAATATTATAAACAAATTATACATCTCATGCATATATCATAAACATTCACAATACATATCATTGTATCACATGTATAAAACAATATACAAAATCATCATATGATAATAAATCAAATTTTGTTTAATTAGATCAAACTAATTCCAATGAACTCCCACTAGCCCTAGAAATCTTAATGGATCTAATTCAAGGGTACAAAGGTCATTTTTAACATCGATGGACATTAGATGGTTCATTCATCCATAAGATGGACCATTGGTCATACCAAGCATCATGGGCCCAAAATAACAATTATAAAGTGTCCATGTGCATCACTAAAACCCATAAGTCAAAATAGACTATATTACCCTTTAATTATTTACGAATTAATTTTAGCACATTAGGGTTCCCCAACCCTAATTCTAAAAGAAATTATGGGAGTCTCTAAACAACTCTCTAAGACCTCTACTAGGGTCCATAAGTGTGTCACTCAAGCACATCCCATAATCGTGAATATTGTTAGCTTACATCTATGTCAATTAAGGCACAATTATCTAATAATCATGCAAGTAACAAATTCCATGTAAAAACTTCAACATGGACAACATACAACACGTCCAAAAGGCTATAATAATGTGTTCTATTTAAACACAAACCCTTTATGTTTCAACATAACACATATTGTGGGGTTTGATCCAATTATCCAAATTTTGCACAAAAACGATAATCACATTATTACAAGGGTTATGGACTCTTCTAAGCAACTAAAAGCTATAACAAATCATCACATGAAATACATAATATAGCCACACAATAGGTCCACATGATCATACTATCTTAGAAATCCTACAACTACTCTTATAGAACACCTTCCAAGATTTATTCTTCATACAATCACCATCATTTTGATCTAATAACTATTAAAAGACCAAAATAAAAATCGGCAAATTGCTAATTTTTAATATCACCTTATATTGATTCCAAAAATGAATTTAAAATCAATAATAGATGAGTTCAAAATTTTCCATAAGGGCCAACTACTTTATAGATTATTTGATTTAACAATTAAATAAAATAATACCCTAAACAATAATATTAAATATCCATAAAATAATTGATCTCTATCAATTAAAATTCCCTTAAGATAAAACCTTGTATCTCATCCAATGACATTTATGTAATTACTTGATTAACTATTAATCAAATAAAAACTCATAAATACTATGTAGTCGGTATTTCTAAGCACATGCATTGATCTAAATCAACAACAATAATTATGGTCTTATTCTCATAAACCTTTTAGGGGACCATAAAGGATATCATAATTAACATTTAATTAAATGATATCTCATGGACTCGAAGCAGAGAATTAAACAATTTAATTAAATCTCAGCTTGAGCTCTCGAATCAAATAATTAAACTAATAAAATAAAAGATAGTCCGTTAAATGATTTAATAGCATCTCATGCTCTCAAATCAAATAATGGAATTTAGGAAAAATTTGAAAGCCTCTTGAAAAATTATTTTAAAAAACTCTTTTTCCCTCTTTAAATTTTTTACTCAAGTTTTGACATTCAAAACGATTTATTGTAGAAAAACTTTCTTCACGAAAGTTATAGATCTTTTCGACGGCTTTGAAAGGATGTACTGACAGACCTAAATTGGACTTATGATCATTGAGTTATGGCCGAAATATCGAAACTGTATCGATTCTCCTAATCAGATACAAATCCGAAAATCCATGAATCAATTCAAATCGAAATAAGCTTTAATCTCCAAGAAAGTTTAAGCAAGAGGTGTCAAACACCATGGGATTTATTAATTAACATTTAATAAATAAAATCTCATTAATATATGCTGGCCAAAAATCTCTATGGGTATCTAATTAATTTTAATTAAAGGAAAAACATGTAATAACACCATAAAATTAATAGATCATAAGGTAGGCTCTGATACCACTAAAAGACGTGAATATAAAATTTTCGAAGCACTATTTTTAATTCAACTTGATTTTGATCTAATGAAAATCTTCACAATGATCATCTTATGATCATATTAAATCATGGTGTGAGGAAACATACTTACAAACTTCTCAAGCGTAAAGTCTCATGTCGATTCACACGAACTTTTTTCGAATCTCCAAAGCTTTACTCCAAAGCAAGCTAATGACCCTTCCTATCAATGCTTTTTAATCTTTTCTTATTTTCTTTGATCCAAGAACCTTTCTTGATCAATCTCTTTCATTCAAACTCTATGATCTTTTATTATTTTCTTGAATGCAAGATCCTTTCTTGAATGCAAAATCATTTCATAAAGATTAGTTCTAATATTATTCAAGATTGGTTCTGATATTATTCAAGATCAAAACAAAAATCAAGAGAAGGAAGAAGAAGGGAAAATGTAGTTTGAACAATTCTTAATCATCAAGGATTTGTTCTTGATCTTCTTCAAGATAAAAAATCAACCAAAGAAGTATTATGAGAGAAGTGATCGTACAACCCATAAAGGAAGGACAGTAAAAAAACGTGGGAGAGAGAGAGGAAGACCCTTGTGGATGTTCCACTATGGGGGAGTCCTTTTATAGACTCCTCTTTAGCTATCTTATAGCCCAAGTAAATAACTTCTTTCTAATTTTAATCCAATTAGAATTCTCTTAACTGATTCCTTAAAGATAAGTCCTAATCCAATTAGGATTTATCTATTAGGATAATTAATTAGTAACAAACTAATCTTATCTTTTACCAAAAAAAAAAAAACTAATCTTATCCTTATCTTATAAGAAAACATTAATTAGCAACCAAGTAATCTTATCTCTAACTATTAGGAGATAAACATTACTGATTAGCTATTTGGATAAGATCAACTAACTAATAGGATAAGGTCAACCTTAAAGTGGGCATCACACCCTAGGTGGGCCCCACTATCTCATGCCCCTATAGAGTTCCAAACTCTAATATTGTCACCATTTGATCTTTATCAAAATCTTATATGGGTCCTACCCATTTGGTTAATCACATCTTATGTGATTTCACCTATAAGAGTTTCACTATACCATATACTGAATTATATGGAGAAATTAATTAATTTAATTATAAATTAAATTAAAAGCCTTGAGAAGGTCCTAGTGTGTGAGATCTAAAAGGATCTCCTATTTTCGGTTGTGGGACCAAGTACTTCACCTTTTAGTTGAAGCCTTGTTGCTAGGAAACACCTTCCTATATTACCATTAGGATCATAGAATTTTATCTATATCCCTGGACTTTCACTGATCAAAATAATGTTCATTAACACATTGTGATCAACCTCCAGAAATTAGAGAATTGCTTGTAAGTATTATTTCACAATATATTTACAAATAAATCATTCCACAATCCGATATCACATATAAGCTTCTGGGATTAGAACAAGTCTATTGTCTAGTCCCTAGCTTATTAATAGAACTCTTTCTCATGAATACTTTTTCATTGAACTGAATTTCCAAAACACTTTCGTAGAAACCATAGAAAAGAATTGGCATATACATATACTTTCTATAATAAAAATATCAACTTCGATAAAGACCATTTTACCGAAAAGCACCAGTACTAGATTTTGAGTTCAGTTCAACAAGTATCATCATGATATCGTTATTTCCAATTAAGGAGTAGTGGATTCCTTATTGAGTATTTACACACTTCTCTAAATATTGTGGACATGACCCAACGTACCCGGAGTTAGTCCTGTATATTGGACATTGCCGATTGGCACATCAAAGCCATATAGACAAATGTTTAAGAAAATGTTAACCTCTCAGGTCTAAGGATAATTTGTCGAATGGATAACCCTAATACAATCTGATAGTGTAATTGTAGAACCCCAGAAACAAGTTCACTAGGCTGTGAATAGTGCTATGAATAGTGTTTTTCCTGGCCTAAAGCCTTAATGAAATTATGACTTCATGTTTTAAAATTAAAGGAGGTTTTGAATGAATAAAAATATGTATGGAAAGCGTTTTAGGGTGTTTGGGATAAATGAAACAAGAGTATGCAATACTCTAATTGTCGCAAAGAGGGATGTCTGGAAATACCCTCAACTGGAAAGAACTCTAGTTTTCTCACCGCTAATCGGAATTGAGTGATTCTTGAGCCATTAGAAATATATTGAAATCCTCCTCGAGGTTCATGTTCATCACTTTTCCATATTTAGATTCAAAGTTAGGTCAAATGTGAGTTTTTAGGCTTTTTTTTTGCTGAAATTCCTAACCAGACAGCTTTATGGAAACTTTGGACCATGAATAAAGAACAATTAGGAGTTGTGAAAACACAAAAGTTGTTCCCCTTTGAAAGAATAGTCCAACGCAAGTTGAATCGTCAAAATTCGATGAGCGAGTCAAAATTTATGGTCGATGTACCATAGCAGGAAAATGGAAAAAAATCAACAAGGACCAATAGATCCAGTTTGTGACCGATAGATCAATGCACTGATGGATCTATCCGTCCCCATAACCGATAGATCGGTCAAGAAAAATTTTGTATGGGATTTTTACACAATGAGGGGTTTTTTGATTAATCTATCCGTGCTCATGACAGATAGATCCGTGGTGCTTGTTTTGCCTTGTAACCGACCCTTAGAGATATTTTAAGGGTGGAAGGGTCTTTGGCCTCACCCCTCTTGCCTATATAAAGGCCATTTCATGGCTACGGTTACAAGAACCCTAGAGAAGAAGTTTTTGAGAGAAAGTTGAGAGAAAAGAGAGACAAGAACTTGGGTGTTCTTGTTTGAGTTTCAACAACAAAGGAGGAGCTTCCTTCTTGCCTCTTCGGAGTATTCCAAGCTAGTAAACCATAGGGATCCGGTTTGTTTGAAAGGTAGGTACTCGCTACTAGGTGACCTTGTTATGGTTTCCACAAGTAGAAATTTTCTACTAGTTCTCTTCTAGTATTTCCTAAATTAAAACCTGATTTCAAAGTATGTTCTTTGTGAATTCTATGAATAAAGTTGGTGTATTTATAAGCTACTAGTATGAATGAAGTTCCATGATGATGTTTCTATGATTTATAGCTCTTTAAGTATATATAATGATGCTCACAAGTCTCACATATGCACAAGTCTCGCATGAATCGGATTTCTCATAAATTGGATGATTCAAAATGCATAAGAAATGTTTTAAGGAAAACTCACACGGACTCATAAGTGACTATGCCAAACTTTAGGTTGGTTTCTAAGATTGGTTATTCATGCTCATAACGATCTCAATGTCTAAGATCGCTCATAAGTATCTAAGGATCTCACATGCTCTATTCTCTAAGGATCTCACATGCTCTATGGATCTCTCATAAGAACTCATAAGTACTCTATGCTCATAAGAAAGGTTCAAAATTTTGATTTCGCATGTCATTTCGAGCCTTGGAAAAAAGATATATCGAGGATATATCGCAAGATATATCGATTTCAAGGGAACAATATCGCACGGGAGGAAAAAATTGAAAAAAATAGTGAAAAACATAGAATTTTTCAATGAAACTTAAGGAAATGTTAAAATAGATGTAAATACACATCTGAGAATTAAAAAAATTAAAAAAACAACAATATATGTAAGAGATGCAATGAGAAGGTAGCCAAAGACGTGCGCTGACGCTGATGCTGACGACAATGTATGGTTCACTAATATTGGTGTAACTTACATAAAAAGTTGCATTCATTTCTCAATCAAGCATAACATTTAACTCAAGTACAATCAATTTTATACATAATAATTAATACATTAATAATGATATCTCCAACTTCAAGTTAAATGACATGTTTTCTGCTTGTTTAAGCTATAATTTCTTCTTGATATTTCTATATATTGTCAATTGATGACCTTATTATTTTTACAGGACTAAATCAATATGAGAAGAGGATGAGATGGTTGAATTATCAGAGACTCTGCTTCAAGACTCCAGAGAAAAAGAAGAAGACTGTAATTTTATTTAAATGTAAAGTTGATGTTTTGACACTCAAGCGACCCACCCTGCCAAACATTATGTAAAAAGAAGTTAATGTAATTTTATTTAAATGTGATAGACCCCAATTCAAGTATTTTTATTTTATTTTTGATGTGAACAAGCAGGACCTCTAAGTCTATTGAGTGTTGTCTATTGAGCTATAATTTTTTAGGTTTTCTTAAATTTAATTTTGATGTAAACAAGCAGGACTTTTAAAAAAATAACATTATGATATATATCTATTAAAATAAGTCCTTCCAACCTCAACAAGTACAATCACACGCTCACATCCACATGGAGTTACGCATAGGGTCAAAGTCATCTGTGTCCTGACCAGACTGCTGATAGTACTGATTCTCCACATAAGTACAATATTCTGCCCAATTCATCTGCTGAGAGAACAATGATGTATACTCATATACATAACGCTGATAGTCATCTACCCCAACACGTATCAATACTCCCATCGGTGGATACTCTGGATAATAATTGATAACTGTCACCAGCACTGGCACTGGTACTAGCACTTGCACTTGCACTTGCACTTGCACTTGCACTTGCACATGAGGTTGGACACCTCCATACGAACCATACCCATAATCATACGGCTCATACCCAGAAACATATTCATATGGATACTGACCCTCTAGCTGTGGTTGTGCATAGTCAGATTGTCGAGAGCTCGATGTTTGAGACTGTTCATCTTGGTCCTGACTGGAAGACCGAGTACGATGAGAGCCTCTAAAACTAGAGCCTGGATGTTCCCTAGCCTTAAACCAATCATCTGTCAATCCATACCTCTCATAAATGGTTTGCCTTAGGTCGACATCCTCGTCTCGCTCCTTGGCCTTATCCTTGCCCCTTCCCCTACCCCCACCCCTGCCCCTGCCCCTGCCACTACCACTGCCACTGCCACTGCCCTACCGATGGGAGGTATAATGTATTGGTTGGCTCGCTTCTGGATGTGATGATGGAGCACCATGATCCTGATCCTGTGTAGAATGGTCAAATGAAGCCTCACCGGTGAATGGGCTAAGAGGCCTCTGGCTCAACTCTGGTTCAGCGTTGCCTCCATCCCCAGGATTGTCGTCGTCGCCTCCTAGCCCTCCACTACTCTCATCATCAGTAGCGTGGTCATCACCACCCTCACTAATATCATCAGAATGAGAATCAGATAATCCACCCGTCGTAATGGTTGCAACACCTGAAGTCATAGGATCTCTCATTAACTCAGCAAATGATTCTTCGCTAGTGCTCGACCCCACTTCAATAGCTACGACTCTGTCCACATCAATGCCCATCTCAGTGGCTTCCCTAGCTATAACTGTGTTCGGACGTCCATCATCCTCATCAAGAGCAGAGACCCTAACCCACTCAGAAAGTGGGTTATTCTCATCATCATTATGACCGACTTCCATCAAGTCTAAGGGATCCTGCTCCGATATTTTTCCAGTCGTGCTTTGCAATCCTCTGAGTCGTAGCTTCATATTGTAGTGACAGAATACCAACTTTTGTAGCTTTTTGTATCCGAGTCGGTTCCGTTGCTTTGTGTGGATGAGAGCAAATGTACTCCAATTACGCTCGCATGCCGAAGATGAAGCATTCTGTGCTAGCACGCGAGTCACCAACTTTCTTAGGTGCGGACAGTCCATCCCGTACATAGACCACCAATCAGCTATCAATTAAACATGATTATCATTAGTTTCATAAATACATTTGATGTGCAGTTAAATATGTACTTTCTTATGTACAAGTTGCTCACCTGGCATCATCTTACTCCTTGACTCCTTAGCAGCAATTCTACCAAAGCTCCCCCACGCATCTCTGAAGCAAACTAATTACAAATTTTGAAAACACGCTTTCTAATTATGCTCAAGCCACAAAGTACTAGAATGCATTCATGCACATAAATATATTATAGTCAAGTACATTTTATGTTTACCTCATTCTCAAAATCTCCTTTCCCCTTACACTTTGGGTCCAACCTCTCAAACACATCATGTACGGCTTTTACTAGGTTGTCCCGATTCCCCAGTTGATTCTTGTAATGGTACTTGGGGTTCAAATAGTATACTGACATGTGATTATACAAAAAAAAAAAAAAAAAACTATCAACAGCACAATAACAATTTAATGTAAACATCTAATAAAAATAATAGTACCAACTTACCTGTAGCATGAAGTGGATGCTCCAGTGTCTTATCCCATCGATCATTAATAATCTTGTGGACCCACTTGTATCCACGGGGAGACACATTCTTTATTGACTCCTTCATAACCTGCATCAATTCGTACATAGAACCCATAGTCGGCCACTTGTCCATGTCTACCACCCTGAGGACACGATAGATAGGCTCTAGTATGGCAGCCTTGTCACGCGCTTTATCCCAAAATGCATTGCTGAGGATGATGTCTTCAACTCTCTTCACTAAAAAAGTACGAAGACCGGCATACTCTTCCCAAGATGCATCAGTGAACATTGCCTTGAGTCCAACTTTATGGTTCAACAAACTCTCCAAGGCAATGAAATTAGTCGTGAAGCGCGTCGCCCCTGGCCGTACTATGTCACCACCACACGTGGCTCTCATCTTTGCAAGAATCCAGCCATGGTTGTATATGAAGTTAGTGACTATCCTTGCCTCTTCAATAACAGATTTCACAGTAGGCCTCTCTCCTATGGCCTGTAGCATCAAGTCTATGCAATGGGCGGTGCACGGGGTCCAGTACAGGTGATACTTCTTCATAAGCATCTTCCCAGCCTTCACAAAGGCGCTCCCGTTATTAGTCACCACCTGCACTACATTCTTCTTTCCCACCTCTTCTACAACACTCTTCATTAACCCATAGATAAACTTTGCATCCTTTATCTGATCAGATGCGTCCACAGACTTCCAAAATATTGTCATTCCTGCACAATACACCAAGAAGTTAATAATGGAAAGTCTAGTAGGCCCTGTCCACCCGTCACATATAATTGTAACCCCAAAAGTTTCCCATGACGGCCTAAGGGTGTCAATATAATCTCTTACCTCCTTCTCCTCTGCATCTAAATATTTTCATGTGATCTCAAATGGAGAGGGAGACGGTACCCCTAGACCAACCCGTGCGGCCTCGTCGATCATGTTCTTAAACTGTGGGGTCGAGGCGACGTTAGCAGGTACATGACTATGAATAAAGAACTTCGATACAGCTGTCCCAAGCATCTCCGCTAAATTTCCCCCACTCCATAATTCTTTCAACCTTCTCTGTTTTGCGTCTCGATTCCTGTAAAGACTTGAATCATGTGGTGGCTCTGGGACCCTCACGCTCTGACTACGTCCAAACATCCTCTAACTCCCAACATTTGTCTCTGTGTTACCCCTCGACCGTGATGGTCCTGCACCTGTACTACCTCTAAAACCAGATGACTGTAATTCACGCTCCTACTGCTTTTCCCACTGACTCCACATAGATTCCCGATAGGCCTGTCGATATGCAATCCTCTCATCAACTCCTGTACAGTCAATTGGGAAAGCACAATCTAAATCCTCATCATCTTCCTCATCCACAGCTCATGGTGGACTTATACGATGCCTCAATTCTGCACGAATCTCTTTCGCACGGTTGGCGGCCTCCTCCCTATTCTTAGCCCAAGTAACAATGTTTTCCTTCATTGCCTTTTTAACTTCTGGTGGACAACTCGTACAGGGTAACACATCTCGATGACTCCCGGCAAGATGTTGCTTTAGCCGAGTCACGCCCCCACTTTTTATCACTTTACCATAGTAATTACACACCGACCAGTTTTTATTTCCATCCACTGGTTTTCTATGCGACCAACCTATGTCTGGTGCCATAATGAAAATAGGCTGCACAGGTTGAAATATTAATTGTTCAATATAAATGGTACATATATATTTCTATGCACAATAATAATTCTGACAATGTGTACGGTATACCTATTAACATATATCATCTTTTGATTTATTTAATTTTTGTTGTCTATTCATTTAATTAGAAAATAGGATATCCTACACGTATATTTAATTAAATATATCTATCTAAAAAAAATAACACTATGATATATATTTAATAAAATATATCTTGCTAAATAAAAACACAATGACATATATATTAAATAAAATATATCCTTAAAAGAGATAAACTAAACTAAATATTTGATTAAATGTATGCTTAAAAATACTAAGATATATATTTAATAATACTAGTAAAGGTACACGTGTTAATATTTTTTCCATATATAAAATGAATATTATTATTTTATTATTAAAAGAATAATAAATATTTATAATAAAATAATATATATTATTATTTTATTATTATACTTTATAATTTTGTAACTTTGATTAGATATTTAGATGAGACTAAAATAATATCACCTTATATTTACTCATGCTCTAATTAAGAATTGTTTAACTAATGTAGAAATTCTAAAATTCTTTTGGAGAGTCATTTATCTCAAGTACTAGGCCAAAACGTAATGGTGAATAGCAGTGTTATTATTTGATTTAAAATTTTATGAATTAAACTTTTAACGCTTTCAAATAAGTAGGAGTGTAGGACCCATTAAAAGGTAGAGATCAATTAATGTTGAGTTGAGCCTACTAAAGTAATATATATTAAATTTAAAAAATAAAATTATAAATTTTTATTTTAATGAAACTTATGTAATAGAATCCTTCTAAGTTCTAACTTCTAAGTCTAATATAAAACTCTTCATCATATTGTTAAAAACATTACAATTTAAATAAAAAGTTTTTATTTAATAAAGTAAAGTAAAATATATTTACATCCAATTAAAGTGTAATAAATTTTAATTTATGAAATATTATTTTATACAATTTCTTTAAATATTATTAGTGTGTAAATTTTAATGTAAAGGAGGAGTCTCTCTAATATTTTATTTTTTTTTAAATAAGTATATTAATGTAACTATGTAAGGGAGGAGTCTCTTTCTTAAAAATAAAATTATAAAAAAAATAAAATTATTTATAAATAAGTATATTATAGTTATTATTGAATAAATAAGGCACTGTTTCGTAAAAACCCATTTTAAGTTTAAATCCCTAAATTCAGAATCATTCGTAGCATTACAGATCAACAGAACTAAGAACTAAGAGAAGAGAAAAGGGGAAGGGGAAGAGACTTACGGTGACGGCGACGGAACTCGACGACGGAGACGGCGACGGCGACGGCGATGGAGCTCTGCGACGGCGACGGCGACGGCGAGGAGGTCCTCTGCATCTGCGGCTCTGCTACGGGTATGTACCCTCGCCAAATTCCTTTTTTTTTCCCCTTCTTTCCTCCTTACTCGTAGATCTTTCTCATGGATTTTCTTGAGGGGTTTTAGTGTTTTACCATTGTTTAAATAATGGAGTTCTTCACGCCTTCACAGTTCACACTCAATGGGTATTGTTGGTGGTGGGTGGTGATTGATTGACTGGTGAGAGACTGAGAGTCTCATCAACTCTGAAAGGCTGAAATTCTGAAACGCCGCATATGGCGATATTCCCTTCTCTCAGGCTTTTTCTTTCACGCCTCACGGTGGTCACGAGATCCTTGTTCTCTCCTTTTCTTTTTCTTAAATTACAATTTTGCATGATATATGCGATATATCTCGAGATATATCCCACATATCGTTAGATACTGAACGAAAAATGGGGAAAAAAAATCAAAATAGTGAGTTGAAATTTCGGTCGAAATTTCGTAAATCTCGCTCGAAATTTTTGAAATATTGTAAAAAAATTTATTTTTGGTTCAGATGCCCCGGGACCCTCCGAGATCGAGATATCTCGTCGAAATTTCGCATATTTCGACGAGATTTTGAACCTTGCTCATAAGAACTCATAAGACACACTCATAAGCTATTGATTCTCACAAGACCTCATAAGATGATATTTTTACACGAAAGCTCATAAGGCGAATTTTGAAAAATATGCACATTTGTTTTATGCTCTACGCTCTACGATTTCTATAACTGTATGCATGATCTTGCTTATCACATTATTGGCTAGTGGTTGGTACCCGCTGAGTGTTTCAATACTCAGCAGTACATTTTGATGTCGGCAGGTGCACATGCTCCCTTCGACATCTGTGGTTTGGAACCTTGGATAGAAGAAGAGTACTACGAGCCGGAGCGTACTATGGATCATCAGGATGATGGAATACTAGATAGGCGGCCCGAATTAGACTTTTGCTGAGAGAAAGAGGGAGAGTATACTTACATTTTGATAGTATTGAGAGTGGGACTTGTCCACTTCATGCTTAATGTTTACTATGTTCTGTTGGTTCAAACTTGAACCTAATGATAGGGGTATGTTATTTTGAATTGCTTCCGCTTTGTTTTAGTTATATGTATAACTTGTGCGCTCTGACAGGATGTTAAGTATGCCTTATGTTTCATACAGGATGGTTTGACACGGCGGTCACAAACTAAAGTATTCCTAACTCCTAGGGGGTATTTTAGGGCGCGATAGACTTGGTATCAGAGCACTAAGCATTAGGTCCGTCTAGGGAATTGTATTCCTATTAGAGCCTACCGGTTAGTCTTTGGCTCTAACCAGTTGGAAAATCAACTGAACCTAGTGTCTTAGCTTCACTAGGAATATCAATTGTACTTTGATGCTAGTATGTATAGGTATATATATACCATATCAAATAATGAATTGTTGATACCATCTAGATTCCAAGTTAGACTTATGGATTACTATTGTTCTCAGGATACACCATGAGACGCGGTATTCGAGGTCAAGGATACCAGACTTGAGGAAATGGAGGTGAAGCTCCAGTGGGTGATGAGCAGCCCGACTTTGCTCAAGCCTTTGCATCTATAGCCGAGACATTGGCTATGCTTGCAACCAGGCAGACCACTGCTATGCCCATGGTACCAGTACCTCCTCCACATAGAGCACAGGCTGGAGTTGAGGCGTTTCGGAGGATGAGGCCTCCTATCTTCTATGGTAGCATAGACCCGATGGTGGCAGAAGCATGGGTTATGTAGCTAGAGAAGTTGTTTGTAGTTTTGATGCTTACGGAGGTAGAAAGAGTATCGTGAGCCGCCTTTGTGATGGAAGGTGAGGTAGACCACTGGTGGAGATCTATTGTCAGGACTCGAGACTTGACTCGAGCAGGTCAAGAGTGGTCATGGGGAGAGTTTCTTGACGTATTCTATAAGAAATACTTTCCAATTGGAGTACGTGAGAAGAAGGAGATGGAGTTCGTTAACTTGGAACAAGGTAATATGTCTATGGCCGAATATGAGGCCAAGTTCTCGACATTGTCTTGCTTTGCTCTGCACATGATAGTCACTGAAGCCATGAAAGCCCGAAAGTTTGAAAGAGGTTTGAAGGGCTATTTGAGAGAGAAAGTATCGATATTTTGGCACGAGACATATGCAGAGGTGAACGACAAGGCCCAGTTAGTTGAGACAAACTCGGAAGAGTTCTTCAAGAGGAGGTATATGGTTAGAGGACAGGCGAGTAACTCAGCACAGCCTGAGAAGAGGGCTAGAACTGCCCAATATCAGACTTCCAGGCCAGCACAATCGTAGAGGCCTCCTTTTGCACCTCAGAGTCACAGGCCGCCTTTTTCAGCACAGGCTCCTCGTCCTCTAGTTCCGTAGTCTTTCCACCTGACTACTACACAGGCTACTCGATATGGGCAGCCCCCATCCTCTTCATCGCCTTATAAGGAGTGTACATTTCGCAGTTGGAGACACAAGCCCGGAGAGTGTCGGAGGGCGTCTGGTGGTTGCTTCCATTGCGGTGAGTAAGGGCATATAATCTGAGATTGTCCACATTGTCAGCAACCAGACCAGTCCCAGTCTCAGGGGAGCCGACCTACAGTTAGGCAGGCTTCACAGCAGGGGTCCTCGCAAGTATCTAGGCCCTCACAGCCTACACCACCGCCTCGTCAGGCGAATCAGTGCCGAGTCTTCACCTTGTTGGAACAGGATGCACATGCATCCGACGATGTGGTTCAAGGTACGCTCAAGACGAGTTGTTAAAGTCATGACTTGTTGATATTGTATTTAAATATGTACTATTGGATGTATGAATATGCTATTTATAATTATTCAAGATTGGTTGTTATTGCTTGACATTTAGTTAATTTTAATGCACAGGCGCTTTGCTAGTGAGAGAATGTTTAGCCCGTGTGTTGATCGACACCGGATCAACGCATTCATTTGTCTCGCCTAGTTTTGCCAAGGGCTTTATTTTAGAGCCGAGTTGACTATCTCAGGAGTTATCTCTTTCGACTCCACTCAGCAAGTCTGTGGATGCAGACAAAGTGTATCGAGACTGCATTGTGCAAGTTGGGCAGTATGAGTTGCTAGTAGATTTGATCATCCTTGAGTTCCAAGACATAGACTTTGATGTCATTCTTGGGATGGATTAGCTCTCGAAGCACTATGGGCATGTGGCGTGCTTCGAGAAGATGGTGAACTTCAAACCAGTTGAGAAGAAGCCATTTCATTTCTAAGGGCTATGGAAGCGAGACATCACCCGTCTTGCAGCTCTAAGTCTATCGAACCTAGAGGCGCGAGACTCCATAGCCATCCTGGTTGTGTGCGAGTATATAGATGTATTTCTGGACGTATTACCGGGTTTACCTCCAAATTGGGTGATAGAGTTCGCCATTGAGCTTACTCTTGGAACTGCTTCGATTTCCAGGACTTCGTACAGGATGAACCCTATTGAGCTTAAGGAGTTGAAGGAGTAATTGGAGGAATTGTAGAAGCTTGGATTCATCCAACCAAGTGTTTTACCATGAGGAACTCCTGTGCTCTTCGTTAAGAAGAAGGATGAGTCGATGCGGATGTGCGTTGACTACAGGTAGCTGAACAAGGTCACGATCAAAAATCGTTATCCATTGCCTCGGATAGACGACTTGTTCGACCAGCTAAAGGGAGCGAGGTTCTTCTCGAAGATTGATCTTCGATCTGGATACCATCAGTTGAAGATCAAGGCTGAAGACGTTTCTAAGACGGCTTTCAGGACTCGGTATAGGCACTACAAGTTCCTGGTCATGCCTTTCGATCTGAAGAATGCGCCGGCGGTGTTCATGGATTTGATGAACCGGGTGTTCAAAGTATCTCTTGATCGGTGCGTGATCATCTTCGTGGATGATATCCTTGTGTATTCTAAGACACCGGATGATCATGATTGAGATCTTCGCCTCACTCTATAGAATCTCTGAGAGCATAGCTTGTATGCTAAGTTGAGCAAGTGCGAGTTTTGGTTGGAGAAGGTGGCGTTCTTTGGCCACGTGGTGTTTGCCGAGGGTATCTCCGTCGATTCTGTAAAGATAGATGCAGTGATGAACTGGGAGAGACCGAAGAGTGTTACCAAAATTCATAGTTTTCTCGAACTGGTAGATTACTACAGGAAGTTTGTGGAGGAGTTCTCCAGCTTAGCAGCTCCGCTCACTTATCTCACGTGGAAGAACACTAAGTTCACTTGGAGTGAAAAATACGAGGAAAGCTTCGCCGAGTTGAAGAAGCGGCTTACTACGGCCCCTATTCTCACAGTTCCATCTGGGAGTGGCGGTTTCGTAGTCTACAGTGATGCATCGCTCATTGGGCTAGGATGTGCTCTGATGCAACGCGGGAAGGTCACCGCCTATGCTTCCCGGCAGTTGAAGGACCATGAGAAGAACTATTCTACGCACGATCTCGAGCTTGCTGCAGTTTTCTTTACGCTGAAAATTTGGCTTCACTACCTTTATGGGGAACAATTTGATGTGTTCACTGATCATAAGAGTTTGATGTATTTGTTTTCCCAGAAAGAGCTAAATTTAAGGCAACGCCGATGGGTGGAGTTTCTGAAGGATTATGACTGTGTCATTCAGTATCACCCTGGTAAAGCAAACGTAGTGGCAGATGCCCTTAACAAGAAGTCTTCCGGACACTTGGCTCACATGATGGTTCTTGAGTGGAAGATGTTGAAGGAAATGGCGAACCTCGATACTAGCTTCAGCATACCTATTTTTGGGTCAGTCATGGCAAATCTTACGGTCAAGCCTTATATCCTGGTTCGGATTAAAGAGTTGTAAAGTTCGGATGCAGAGTTGCTTGCTTACCGAGACAAGTCAGTTAGCAGTGACAGTCAGGAGTTTGCTTTGAATGGTGATGGTGCCATCACATTTAAAGGTAGGTTGTGTGTTCCTACCGATGAGGTGTTAAGGAGTGAGATCTTGGATGAGACTCATCGATCTAAGTACACAGTGCATCCTGGAGGTACTAAGATGTACCAGAATCTCAAGAGGCACTACTGGTGACAAAACATGAAGAGGGAAGTCGCAGAGTATGTTTCTAGATGTTTGGTGTGCCAGCAAGTAAAGGCCGAGCATTAGAGGCCAACAGGTCTTTTACAGTCCCCCTCCGTATTCCTAAATGGAAATGGGAGAATATCTCAATGGACTTCATAGTTGGCTTGCCAAGGACGGCAAGGGGCTCCGATGCTATCTGGGTTGTAGTCGATCGGTTGACAAAGTCTGTGCATTTCCTACAATATCGGACTATGTACAGTATGAGCCCAGTAGTAGACTTGTACACCAAAGAGGTTGTCTGACTGCATGGGGTGCTAGTTTTTATCATATCTGATCGAGACCCGAGGCTTACTTCTAGATTCTGGAAGGACTTTCAGAGTGCTATAGGTTCTCGATTAGATTTCATCACCGCCTTTCATCCTCAGACGGATGGGTAGACCGAGCGGGTGAACCAGGTTATAGAGGACATGCTCCAAGCTTACATGTTAGACTTCTAAGGCAGTTGGGACGAGCATTTGTCATTGGTTGAGTTCGCCTACAATAACAGTTACCAGGCGAGCATCCAGATGGCACCTTTTGAGGCCTTGTATGAGAGAAGTTGTAGATCTCCTCTATACTGGGATGAAGTTGGTGAAAGAAAGATATTGGGTCCTGAGTTGATCAAGCAGACTGCTGAGATAGTCCAGATCATTCGGGAAAGGTTGAAGGCTGCCCAGGACAGGCAGAAGAGCTATACAGACACTCGCGCGCAAAGACTTGGAATTCTAGGTTGGGGATCGAGTCTTTGTGAAGATTTCTCCGAATCAGGGAATTATGAGGTTCAGCAAGAGGGAAAAGCTTAGCTCAAGGTACGTGGGACCTTTTGAGGTGATCACACGTGTCGGAAAAGTCACTTACAGAGTGGCTTTACCTCCTCACATGGCAGCGGTCCATAACGTCTTTCATATTTTCATGCTCAGGAAATACGTGTCAGACCCTTCGCATATCATTGATCTTGATCTTGATCTTGATCTTGTGGAGATTCGAGAGGATCTCACATTAGTGGAGCAACCGGCTCAGATCTTGGATCGTTGAGATCAAGTCTTGCGCAACAAGATTATTCCACTGGTCCTTGTGAAGTAGCAACATCATTCCAAGGAAGAGGCTACATGGGAGCATGAGGCCGAAGTGAGGGAAAAATACCCTCGCTTGTTTGTATAGTTTCTTTTGTTGGATTCCATGTATTTTGTTTCTTGGTATGTGTTTTTATCGTCCTAATTTCGGGGACAAAATTTCTGTAAGGAGGGGGGGGGGAGGATGTAGAACCCCATAAACAAGTTCACTGGGCTATGAATAATGTTGTGAATAATGCGGTGAATAGTGTTGTGAATAGTGTTTTTCTTGGCTTAAAGCCTTAATGAAATTATGGCTTCATGTTTTAAAATTAAAGGAGGTTTTGAATGGATAAAAATATGTATGGAAAGTGTTTTAGGGTGTTTGGGATAAATGAAACAAGAGTATGCAATACTCTAAGTGTCGCAAAGAGGGATGTCTGGAAATACTCTCAACTTGAAAGAACTCTAGTTTTCTCACTGCTAATCAAAATTGAGTGATTCTTGAGCCATTAGAAAGATATTGAAATCCTCTTCGAGGTTCATGTTTATCACTTATCCATATTTGGAGTCAAAGTTAGGTCAAATGTGAGTTTTTAGGCATTTTTTCTACTGAAATTCCTGACCAGTCAGCTTTATGGAAACTTTGTACCATGAAGAATGAAGAATTAAGAGTTATGAAAAACATGAAAGTTGTTCCCCTTTGAAAGACGAGTCCAACGCAAGTTGAATCGTCAAAATTCGATGAACGAGTCAAAAGTTATAGTCAAAATATCACAGCGAGAAAAATGGAAAAAAATCAACAAGGACCAATAGATCCAGTTTGTGATCAATAGATCAATGCACTGATGGATCTATCCGTCCCCATGACCGATAGATCGGTCAAGCAAAATTTTGTATGAGATTTTTACACAATGAGGGGTTTTTTTATGGATCTATCCATGCTCATGACGGATAGATCCGTGGTGCTTGTATTGCCTTGTAACCGACTGACCCTTAGAGATATTTTAAGGGTGTAAGGGTCTTTGGCCTCACCCCTCTTGCCAATATAAAGGCCATTACGTGGCTAGGGTTACAAGAACCCTAGAGAAGAAGTTTTTGAGAGAAAGTTGAGAGAAAAGAGAGACAAGAACTTGGGTGTTCTTGTTTGAGTTTCAACAACAAAGGAGGAGCTTCCTTCTTGCCTCTTCGGAGTATTCCAAGCTAGTAAACCATAGGGATCCGGTTTGTTTGAAAGGTAGGTACTCGCTACTAGGTGACCTTGTTATGGTTTCCACAAGTAGATAATTTCTACTAGTTCTCTTCTAGCATTTCCTAAATGAAAAACATGATTTCAAAGTATGTTCTTTATGAATTCTATGAATAAAGTTGGTGTATTTATAAGCTACTAGTATGAATGAAGTTCCATGACGATGTTTCTATGATTTATAGCTCTTTAAGTATATATAATGATGCTCACAAGTCTCACATATGCACAAGTCTCGCATGAATCGGATTTCTCGTAAGTTGGATGTTTCAAAATGTATAAGAAATGTTTTAAGGAAAACAAACAAGGACTCATAAGTGATTATGCCAAACATTGCGTTGGTTTCTAAGATCGGTTATTCATGCTCATAAGGATCTCAATGTCTAAGATCGCTCATAAGTCTCTAAGGATCTTATATGCTCTATGCTCTAAGGATCTTACATGCTCTATAGATCTCATAAGAACTCATAAGTACTCTATGCTCATAAGAACTCATAAGCCCCACTCATAAGCTATTGATTCTCACAAGACCTCATAAGATGATGTTTTTACAGGAAAGCTCATAAGACAAATTTTGGAAAATATGCACATTTGTTTTATGCTCTACGATTTCTATAACTGTATGCATGATCTTGCTTATCACATTGTTGGCTAGTGGTTGATACCCGCTGAGTGTTTCAATACTTAGCCATATATTTTGATGTCGGCAGGTGCACATGGTCCCTTCGACATCTGTGGTTCAGAACCTTAGATAGAAGAAGAGTACTACGAGTCGGAGCCTACTATGGATCATTAGGATGATGGAATACTAGATAAGCGGCCCGAACTAGACTTTTGTTGAGAGAAAACGGGAAAATGTACTTACATTTTGATAGTATTGAGAGTGGGACTTATCCACTTCATGCTTAATGTTTACTATGTTATGTTGGATCAAACTTGAACCTAATGATAGGAGTATGTTATTTTAAATTGCTTCTGCTTTGTTTTAGTTATATGTATAACTTGTGCGTTCTGACAGGATATTAAGTATGTCTTATGTGTCATACAGGATGGTTTGATATGGCGGTCATGAACTAAAGTATCCCTAACTCTTAGGGGGTATTTTGGGGCGCGACAGTAATCCATAAGATATCCACTTGTGACCCCGTTCCGTATTATGTACTTAAATATACTCACATGTTAGTCAAAAGTCAACACTCTTTGTGAATGAGATTCATCACACTATCTTATAGAACTACACATGTGCAAGTCATAATGAAGTACGACGCCCAACCAGTACTCTTGAGGCTTCGAACAATTTTAGGTTTACAAGAAACTGGAAAATCATATTTCCTTCGCAACCTTTGCATGATTTTCCTACAATGTTACATATGAAACTTTATGTCATCATCAAATGAGACAGTAATTATTATAAATACCATTTATAGTTGGTTGTGTGAATATAATGTTTCTCTAATCAATATAGAAAAGTCTTATATTGGCTTTCGATGACATATTATCCAACAGAAAGTTCAATAGCACTCACGAAACCTTTTTTTTTAATTGTCTTTCTAACTCTAGTTAAGGAGTTTTAATTTTTAGGGTTAATATTTTCTTGTCAAAAACTAAGATTAGATTGTTTAATTCTAAAGGGTTAATCTTTACCACAATTAATGGATTAAAAGGGGCATGTGTTGACGTCCGGGTGAAATTGAAATCTATCTACTTCAATTGAGATTGAATATGATGTCAACTCATTCTTTTCAACCCAGTTAACTCATGGCGGTCTTTAAAGTGACCCTTTGGCGTTCCACACGCTTTCAACCTCACTAATAAGGTAAAGCTGTCTAATAAATTCGAAAGTCAAACCCTGCAGATTCGACAGTCAAACACTGCAGATATTGTAGCAATGTGGCAGGTCATGTCAGATTTGTTTTGGATAAGGGATCTTCCCATCCAAAAAGGACCAGTTTAGAAACGGGTTGAAACCATTTAAGAATATTAGATAACATTGTAATGTATATCTGTTATCCACTGTTATAATAGTAAATAACAATGTTATAATCTTCTCTTCTCCCCGCCCCCCTCCCCCTCCTCAAATGATGGAAATTCCCAAACTACCCCCTTAACAAAGCATAGCTTGTTTTTTTCCAATTCCCAAACTACCCTTATATACAAACCTTACAAACCATTCATTTCATATTTTACTTAATTCCCAAACTATCCATTTCTCATCTACAATCTATCAAACTATCCATTTCTCAAACCGTTGCCTATTTTTGATAAATTCTCAAACTACCCTTAAGACAAAGCCTTGATTTAATGTTTTACTTAATTCTCAAACTACCATTTTCTCATTTAAATCTTTTGACACTTCTTAATTGTGGTTAAAAATTTACCTACCTCAAATTATTTATTTCTCATCAATTGCACCCATAGGTTAACACGTGTCCCTTTTAAAATTCACTCACCTCTAGGGTTCACCCTAGTCGCTCTCCCACACCCCTCTCTCTCACATGCATCAAACTGTACACACACATACAACTCACGTGCCTTCCGCTAGTGGTGTATAATAGTAGGTAACCCTGAGTGAGTGTACGTATAACAATGTTATACACTTTTATATAACATTTATAATTAATACATAATATACCATGTTATTGAATTGAGTTATATACATAATATTTATTGGCTAGAGTTGGACTTGGCCGAGCCTAGTCGGGTCATTAGCAAAGCCTGGCCTGACCCTAGTAAAAATGAACTGGGTTCGGGCATACATGTATCAAGCTGATATAGAATTGACAGTCCTATTTACAACTAGAGGTTCATTATTGATATTTGAAACTGATAGACGTGTATAACCTCTCACCATTATTTGAGTAGACCAATGATACTGGAGTTGGGATAAGCTAGAAACATCAAAGGTCAGATGGTTCGCGGTCGTGGATCTATGAGGAAACCTAGTTCTATCTAATTCCCATTTTTTACACTTTTAATCTCTTAAGAGAGAGGTCTACGGATTTATTCCGACTGGATAACTGATGAGGACAGATGCAACCAATTATCCCAAAAGTCACAATTGATGGGAAGGGCGCAATCTAATCCTTTAACAACGACCGAACGGGCCGAAGCCTGGGCCGAAACCACGAACCACGGGCCAAGTGAGCAAGCGTCACACATTGCATTAGTGACGATCAGCAAGAGCTCGACTCTCCAATGCTAACCAATGCTACTAACATTAGGAAAATGATGTTCACAACAGATATATAATGAGCTGCTCCTCTAAATAGATGACAAATGACAATCTTTTTTAAAACCCGACTGTCGGATGTTAAAGTAATTTCATTGCATTAGGAGATACATGTCAAAAAATTAGTTTGATCGGATGTGTTTAGACCATCCAAATTAGACCCTAGTTTATCAGCATTACCTTCGTAGGGTTCACTAGACCCTATCTAGTTTATAGAAATTATTGATCTTCTCATCTTCAATCAAGATGGTCTGTATATATTAGATTGATCTGATTTTTTGCCACATATCTCTTGAGAGACCCGTCTTGACATCCAACTATTGGATTTTAGAGTAACTTACCACATATCATGCTATTGGGACTCGCATGACAGCTCATTAGAATGTTACTCTCTCTTTCTATATATATAGGGAAGGATACTAATGAGTCATGCTCATTAAAGTTTTTAATGAGTGGTCTCTCTAGAAAGATGACACGTGACAATCTTTTTTTAAATCTGACAGTTGAATATTGAGGTGGGTCCATTTAGATACATGTGTCAAAAAATCAGTCTGATTGGACATGTTTAGACCGTTTGATTAGATCCTAGTTTATCAGCATTAATCCCTAGGGTTCACTAGACCCTATCTAGGTTATAAAATTAACTAATCTTTCCATCTCCAATCGGATAGTGTATAAATGTTTGATCGAGCCGATTTTTTACCACGTGTCTCTTGGTAGATCCATCATGACATCCAATGGTTGGATTTTAGAACAACCCGTCACATGTCACGTTATTAGCTAGGGACCAGTCATTAAAGACTTTAATGAACATGACTCATTAGAATGTTACTCTTTCTCTCTATATATACTAGCAGGTGGCATGTGCGATGCACGTGGGAGCGAGGGGAAGGAGTTAACCACAGTTAATAAGAGTTAAAAGGGACACATGTTAACCCGCGAGTGCAATTGAACTCGCTAGTGGCGATGCACGTGAGAGAGAGGGAAACGAGTTAACCACAATTAATATGAGTTAAAAGGGACACGCATTAACCCATAGGTGCGATTGAACTCTCCCTGAGTTCAATCGCGATTGGCTATGATTCTAAATAGATAGAGCAGCAAGGGTTAGTTTGAGAATTAAAATAAAACATTAAATCAAAGGCGAGGGGTAACTTGGGAATTAAAGTAAAATATTAAATCAACGTTTTGTTTTTATATAAGGGTAGTTTGGGAGTTTCGGAAAAATCATCTACGCATGCCTCTCACATTATAATAGTAAAGATAAAGAAGATATATATATGCTCTATTTGTCTGCATGTTTAAGGAATTAATCTCTGATTTCCTCTGTTTGGAAACAATTTTATTATTGTTCCTCCAAACCCAAATCCAAACCCTTTTGGTTACAAGTATACTTTTTTTTTTTCCCTTTTTTTTGTGGAAGGCAAGCTGGGGTTAGCCGGACCCCTACCAAGTATACTTGCTCCAATTGGAGAAGTTTTGTTACAATCTTATTCTAATCCGTTGAGGATTACTCTCGGATTCTGTTTGGTTGGAAAAATGGTAAAGTTGAGAGCGGTGAGAGGAAAAAAAGAAATTCAAGAAGAGAGGAAGGAGAAGAACAAGAAGAAGAATCGGAGAAAAATCTTCACCGGGGAGAGAGAAAAAAGAAGAAGAAGCCAGAATCCTTCATTTATTATTGGGATTACCGCCAATGAAAGCAAGTGATCATGGGAAAATCAATAAGGGATCCAACGGAAGCCTGAGAACCAAACACGTGAACAGCGCTGTACGACACCAGGATGTGTTTTTGTGTCATAAAATCCGGCCCCAGAGGTTAGGTTCAAAAAGGACAAGAAAGACCACCACTTGATGGATGAGCGAGCTCGGCCCACTGCTTGGAGATGAAACTCCAACTGCATCATTAAAGAAGCCCCATTGGGTTATTGCAAATTGCATTATTGGCTCTTCTTCTTGTATATAAAAAAGACCTTTTTCGAGCTCTCTGTAGATGTCCTTGAGAGACCTTGAACTGTTTTCCTAATTGAAGCCATGGCGCCTCTGTGTCTTGGGAAACCTTCATTTCTTCCATGTCCTTATCCTGCTGAGTTCTCTACCCTTACAAAAGGTATGCTTTTCAAAATCTCTGCAAAACGGAATCTCCTTAGCTTCTTTTCATCTGGGGTTTTTTGTTTTCTTTTTTACTTATTGTTAACCTCTGCAACTCATTTCATACTTAATCTGCAGCTTTATTCCATCTGGGTATCTTTTCCTTGTTTCCCTCTTCATGTTTTTTTGATGTTCGGGCTCTCTAATGCTCCTAGTACGTTTATGCGGTTAATCAATCAAGTGTTTCTGCTCTTTATTAAAAAAAGTTTGTTGATGTATATTTCGACAGACATTTTTGTGTACAGCCCTAACCTTGAACTTCACATGAGTCATTTACAACAAGTTTTTGATGTGTGGAGAAGGGAGAGTTATATGTAAATTTGAGGAAGTGCTGTTTTGCAATGGATGATCTTTTATATTTGGGGTATGTGGTTTCCTAGGAAGGAATTATGGTTGATGACTGTGACTGCTCAAATTTACCCCCTTTCCTTCTGGGCCAGGCCCTACAGAGGAATGATGCTAAATGCCTATTTGGGAGTCGCCACCCATTTTAATTATGGGGAAATAGGATCCCGGATTGGAATGGATAAGAGCCTATGGACCGCATAGAAGTTCTAGGTAAGCGATTTGGTTAAGTTCGGGGGAAGGTGTTAGGCATCTCGAGTCCCCATCCAAAGATGGTTACCTACTCCCTCTGTCTAAGCCAATTAAGTTGGAATTAATAAAAGAAATTAAGGATGTTGTGTTAAGTATGCTAATTAAGAGACAAATCAAAATGGAAAAGGAAAACTATGCTAGGGGAGGTCGGATCCGTTTGGGTTGCCTACATACCCAACTTGGTAGGATCAGACCAGTGTATGTCAATCACTCATGGTGGGTGCTAACTTGATTGATTGCATTTTTGTATTTTCATTGTTTTTGAATTTTGTTCTTTTATTGGGTAGTTTAGGCTCGCTCCGGATTAAAAGGATAGTTTAAGCTCATACCTAGGAGCAATGGTGAGTTGGCAATCTAACTAGGGTCAAATATTAACCCGAGTTGAGTTAAGGAGGTGTAATTAGTCTGGGGTTTCCGGGCAGAATATACTCTCTCGAGCGAATATGGTTCTGTAATCAACCTGAAAAGGTGAGTACAGAGGCCCAAGGTTGGTATTTAGGGGAGTAGTGTTGTTTCCAGCACCATTCCACAATAGGAAATTGCAAATTGCAAATGGCAGGGTAGGTTAACTAGGGTTAAGAATTAACCCATGGTAAGGTCAAAAGGTTGGTTGGTCTTGGGAATTTAGGACAATTACAGAATCCTACTCACTCAAGCAAGCTTGATCTGGCTTGAGCTGACACGCCCCAAAATCCCCCCTAGGAGAATGTGGAACTTTGGCACGTGACTTATTTGATTTAATCCATTTAAGAGCATTTAAAAGCATACTAAAAGACGAACCTGAAAATTTCCTCGTAATCATTAACCTCAAACAATAATAATAATTCTAATAATTAAATCCAACCTGTCTGACCAATCATAAATATCAAATGAACCCGATCCTTAAGCATATCAATGACTAAAAATAAATCTAAACAATATAATCCGAAATTGTCTTATTACATCCTTTAAATAAATTAACAACTAATCATCTAGACTCAATAATCGGGAGAGTAATCTAGATTGATTTCCTCTTTCTGGAAATCACCTTCCTGCTCTTCTACGTACTCCTCCTCTATCCAAGGTTGTGGAGCACAGATGTCGAACCCTCCTGAAACTACCGACATAGAAAGTACGTCTGAGCAAACGAAAACTCAATGTATGCAAAGTCTAGCTAACAATATATTATAACATATTCATATGCTCATGCTTTAACATAAATAACTTATCTTACAATTCATGTGCGGAAAACATTAAACATACAATTATGCAAAACATATAATCAGACTCTTGACATGTGCGGACTTGTGAGACTTATAAGATGCGTGTCAATTCTTTCTAGGTTTCCTTGTAACCACTTGTTACCGTGCTTGTTATACAATTCTTGTCATCACATGTTGTCATGTTTGTTAGGTCATTCTTATTCACCACATGTTGCTATGCTTGTTAGACCATTCTTGTTCACCACATGTTATCATGCTTATTAGGTTATTCTTGTTCACTACATGTTGTCATGTTTGTTAAGTCATTCTTGTTCACCACATGTTGCCATGCTTGTTGGGTCATTCTTGGTCACCACATGTTGTCGTGCTTGTTGGGTCATTCTCGTTCACCACATATTGTCATTCTTATTCACCAAATGTTGCCATATTTGTTGGGTCATTCTTATTCACCACATGTTGCAATGCTTGTTATACCATGCCCTTACAATCACATGTTTTCATATCCGCTCCTCGCAACCAGTGTCTTACAAGTCTTGTTACTTTATGCGGACTTATGACTCGTGAACTTATGAGAACTTATTAATATCATACTGTGAAACTTGTGCTTGATTGTGTAATAATTAACCTACATCTAGGTTATCCCTTAGGTTCCAATATCAAATCACTGAATCTCACCAAAGCCACCTATATAACTAAGGTTAGGGGATTCTGGGCGTTGATACCATCTTCTAAGTATTCACCTATATGAAATTCACTCAATCAATAAACATGCATAATTTCATATGAATAACATGCGAGAATCACATTAAAATTTTACTCATACATGAAGAATAATTCGTAATATAAAAGTCAGGTTTAATAATTGACAAAGTTAATTCATAGCATCAATAAAAATTACCAATTTCTAGCATTATCTATAATTCATCATAATTCCATGATTATACAAGAAGCATAAATCATACTGTTAATAGGGTTATTCACATCCTACTCATGTTATTCATATCCTACTTTAATAATTCATGAATCCATAATCCAATCACTTCCTCCGTTCTCAATCATAAACATAGAATCATACATCCATTCACTCTAGGTCTCATCCTTAAAGTTCTCTTCAATTTATACAAGAAAACATTACAATATGTTTATTCAATTCACATAAACTCATAATCAACCCTAGATTTTGATTTCATGCAAACTCTTATAGTATGTTTGGTTGTTGAGAAAATAGATGAAAACATGGAAAAGAAAGGAAAATTTTGGATTTCTAATACAATTTTTAGTTGTGTTTTGTCTAATTTTCTTTTCTTTTCCATGTTTTTACATATTTTCTCAACAACCAAACATAGGGTTAGAGATATCATTGGGTTAGACAATGCATAGTACATAAACACATATTAAACACATATCCAAATTTTAAAAATACTTAATCTTATAACAACCATTAGCTAAAACAATGCATAATACATTCCTTAATCGTTTTCCTACGATCCCTCGCTTGAGAATGGACTTGGATCTCGATCTCCAAGCTTTCCCTTCTCCTTGAGATGAAAACCCTTGAGAAAACCTAGGTTGAACTCTCTTTGAAATTCCTAAAAGTCTTAGAATGCTTTCCTAACCCTAAATCTACAAAATATGAGGTATTTATAGAGTTAGGGATCCTAAAATATTAAAAAAGGTCGGAATCAGTGTTTTTCGAAAAAATCCCGCCTCAAACCCTGCTTTGGTATTTGACCCATAACTTTTGACTTGGTTATCATAATTGGACGATTCAAAATGCATTGGAAACCTTATTCAAAGGGGAACAATTTCTTGTGAAACAGAGATGTCCCAATTTTAAGTCCTTCGTGGTCAAAACATCCCCTCAAGTTGGATGAATAGAAGAGAGAACCACAATCTAATTAGAATATAATTAGAATACTTCCTAATTAGTTTAAGATTTCCTACTTTAATCTAATTCATAATTAGAAAGAGAGAGAGGGAGTGTGTGGGTCCCTTCCTATTATCTATTGGTTATAATCCTAATCTAATTAGAACTTATCAAATAGAAGGTCTATGGTGGGCTCCACTATTTTATACCTTAATATCCTAGATACTAATATCATATATAAAATAGGGTTTTGCTATACCGTATATAAATTTCTATTTTTTCTTCTTCTTATTTTTGCGTACATCACATGAATGATACGATTATTGATAAATTAAAATTTGGGTCTCTACATGAGCGAAGCCAAAGCCCATGGGTATTGGTTATTTCCGATCTACTCTGTGATTGTTCTATAATAGGTATGAGATGGACTTTGGATAAACGGATTTGGGTTAGAATCTAACCTTAGTGTTGAGTCAAGAGGGTCTGGGAATTGGGGCATATTAACTATGGTTATAAACTAACCCAAAGGGCGAGTTAGGAAAGTCTAGAGCAGGAGCAATCACAGAAGCTTTTGACCACTGGTTTCTGCGCTCACTCGAGCCAAATTGGGCTCACTCGAGGGAGGGCTGAGACCAGACTTCTGGAATTTCTGATCAAGGGCCAGAATTGAGGGACTTCGTCTCAACCAAATGGGTCCGCCCACTCCGTATTTAGAGAAATATTTCCCATCTGAAAAGAGGAAAAATGGAGACTTTGTCTAAAGAAATGCGTTGAGAAAGAGCAGATGTAGGAGATCTCAATTCCAGCTATGGTTTCATTAGATATCTTACAACTAGAATCCCTCTTTTTTCTGATCCAGTTCCTCCACCACCGCGAACCCGTTAATTCATGCATGATACATATCCACAGTTGCGGCCCTTGTGGGAAAGCAGAAGGAGACAAATAAATGCATAAGAAAAAGAGTACTTTCCCTCTTTCTTCTCATGGGCCCCCCTATGTTGCAAGATGCAACATAGGAGGACCCAATGAGTTTCGAAAAGGGGAAGGCCCTCTTGGGGTTTCTAGAAATGGACTAGAAACTGAAAGGGAATGCAAGATAGAAAGGGAAATAGCTAGCTAAAAGAAATAACAATGAGAAGAGTAGACTCTTCTCCTTTGCTCTTCGAAGACTCCAAGGTGAGGGTGTTCATTGGATCATAGAGAGAGCTTCCTCATAGGGGTATAGCTCACGCTTCCCTTCTCAAAGAGGGTTAACTCAACCTTTGTGGTTTGCAAGGGCTAGGATTTTCATAATTGGGAGGTTCACTCTCAGATTTGGCAGAGGTATTGGTTGGTAGAAGAACTTATGGGAAAGTTTTCTCCTAAGGATTTGGAACTGGGATCAAAGACTCGAGCGAGAGCCTCAGTGGAGGTGTCAAATACATGGCCCAGGATTGGTTTTTGGTTTTGGCTTGATTCTTGCTCGAGCCAAGCTGAGCTTGCTCGAGTGAGATGTTAAATTTCTTGAAATGGGTCCTGGTTTGCTTGAGGATAAATTGACCTATTTGAACTCAAACATGATCAAGGAAATGAGCACAGCCGCTCGAGCGAAAAGTCAGGTAATTGCTCTCAAGTGAGGACGGTTGGCTCGAGCGAAATGCTAGGATTGGACTTTCTGGGCTGAGAGTTTTGGGCTTGGCTTGGACATGTGTTGGGCTTTGGTTGATGCCTTGGTGCTTTGAAGAAAAAGGGAAGAGTAGGGGGTACAAAAATGGGTTGCTTACAATGACAACAAGGTAAAAGCCATTTTAGATTTGCCAACACCTGTAAATGTGCATGACGTGGGAAGTTTCCATGGATTGGTAACCTTGTATTGCTAATTCATAAAAAAATTCAGCACCTTAGTTGCTCCTATTACAAATTTCTTGAGGAAAGGAAAGTTTCTACGGAAAAAAGAAGCAGAAGGTGGCTTTTAACTTGTTAAGAAGAAAATACCAAAAGCTTCAGTCCTTGCTCTGTACCTGATTTCAACAAGACATTTGAGGTAGATTGTGATGCATCTCATGTCAGTATAGGTGCTATGTTAAGTCAATAATGGCAGTTAGTGGCATTTTTCAGCGAAAACTTAAACCATACGAGGCGGCGGATTTCTACATATGATGTGAAATTCTATGCAAAATCATTCACACCTTCCTTCATTGGTGACACTACCTTCTTCAGAGTGAATTTATTTTGGATTCCGATCATGAGGCGTTGAAGCCTATTAATGTGCAAAGCATGTTGAACGCTAGACATGCACAATGAGTTTCATATTTGCTGGAGTTTACTTTTTCATTAAGCACAAGGCAGGTAATCACAATAAAGTTGTTGATGCATTAAACTGAAGGTCAACTTTATTGGGTGTTCATCTTTAGGGAAGATTGGTACTAATCAAGAGATTCATCTTCCTCTTCCCACTTCGAGTGTTTGTGATCTTCCTTCTATGATTCAGTCTTCCATTGTTCCTCATTCATCTTTTGGATCTCTTGGTGGTGAGGACAAGGAACTTAACACTTACTCCTAGCGACCTAAGGTAAATGTGACATCAAGGGAGCGACATTCTCTTCCTGCAACTGTGGATTAGTCCTCTTCTAGTAAGTCTGCACCTCCTCTTGGTACTAGTGATGATGTTGTTCCTAATGCCTTACACAAAAGGGAAATGTACTTGTACGACTGTTCATCCTATTTCTCATTTTGTCTCTTACGACTCACTTTCTTCTCAGGAGCCTTTGTCTCTTCCTTGTCTTTAGTGTCGATTCTGAAAAGTGTAGTAGAAGCTTTGCAACAACTCTCATGGATGGCAGCTATGTTGGAAGAAATGAAGGTTCTTACTAAAAGCAACACTTGGGAACTTATTGATGCTCTTAAGGGAAGAAACTAGTGGGGTTTAAGTGGGTGTATACCGTGATATACAAGACTGATGAGACTGTGGATAGCTACCAAGTCAGATTGGTGGCCAAGGGTTTTACTCAGATTTATGGCTCTAGTGGCTAAGATGAACTCAATTTGTATATTGTTGTTGATCTCCACCAACCTATCTTGGTCACTTCATCAGCTACATGTGAAGAATGCATTTCTTCACGGGGACTTACAATGTCGTGACCCAAAATCCCACCTATGAGTTAGGAGAGATTTTGTGTTTGACTATCATATCATTTCATACTATCCTGTATCAAATGCACAAGGCAGACATAGCGGAAGCATTAATTGAACTTTCTTTCTATACATATCGTATTCCAAGTTTATACAAAAGACAAAATAACACAAGTAACAAGTGGACACACCCACTTTAACAAAATGAATATACATATCACTCACTCACTTCCCTCAATAATATCCAAGATAAGCCACCTATCCAGGGCCCTCTCCTTAGGAGCAAGATCCATCGTAGGCTCCTCCTCTTCGTACTCCTCCTCGACCCATGGTCCTAGAGCACATATATCAAACGGACCTACCGAAGATAACAATTTGGCTGAGCATAGAATACTCAGCATATACAACCCATTATCTAATAATGTTATAAAACAATCACATGCACACAGTTCATCAAAACGTAGAGCGTAGAGCGTAAACCAAAAGTGCGTAGCTTTCCAAAAACCGAAAGTCTTATGAGATCAAAGTGCTTATGAGATCTTGCTTATGAGAATCACTGTATGAGTACTTATGAGATCGTCTGAGAATTGTGAGATACTTATGAGCTTATGAGCAAGATGATAGCACCCTTTAAAGACTTATGAGCCAGGTATGTAAATACCCTTCAACGAAGGTACTTCAAATATGGTTGCCATCATCCTTGACCAACCCTTCGTTTGACATTATCAACTAATGAGATTCACTTTGAGCCAGATATGACATATCCTTGGATATGCCCTATCTTTGACCAACCCAACGTTTGGCTTTATCAATGCTTTTGAGCTTGTGAGCTATGATTCATGAAATTTTGCTTATAAGTATATACTTATGAATGTCCTGATACCTGTACTTACGAGAAAACCTCGAATCATGCAAAACAAGGTGCATAGAGTGCATGTGAGCATTAAGGTATACTTGGAAACTATAAACATTCAATTCATGTTTGATAGAAGGGTAGATGTGACGCCCCGAACCCGCGCCTAGGGAATCAAGTTCCGAGACGCGTGTCTGTTCGTCAAATCATGCAAGCGGAAGACTTTACCTGCGAAAATGCGGGAAATTTAAACATTTATCAGATGCTTCCAAAAAGCAAATAACACCTGTCATCACAATAGTCATTATACAAACCATATACCTATATTATTTACATCAAGTTTGTTTTACAAAGGTAGGCGCCTCTATCACGCCAGGTACAACTTGTACAAGCTTCCAAAATGTCCAGATAGACTTTTCACTTACTGGTCAGCAGCTCCAAGATCTGCTGACACAAAAAGTCAGTGAGCTATGAAGTCTAATAAAACCACAATCTTTCTAAACTATTTTCCACATAATAACACGCATCAATAATGATATAATAAGCAGTTCAATTTGCATGTTATAGTAAAATAGAACAGTATATATAAACTGTGACCCAAGATCACTTAGGGTTACGTCACCCTAATCGAGGTTCCCGACCTCACATTACTTTCCAATTATGGGGTTCAGTTATGAATGCATTATATTACCAAGTTATCGTTTCGATCATCAATCATGTTTCATTTCGAGTTCTGAGACTCTATTAATTGGCCACAGCCCACAAATGTTCAGCTTAAAGTCTCTAAATCCAAACTATAATACATTGAGTCATTTTGACTCACACACGCTGTTCTAGCTTTTACCCGAACACGACCAAACCTTGGGTATACCAACCCAACTCACCTGGAATCCGACGATTCCATACCGAACCATGAGTCCACAAACTCAAACAAATACACTAACCCTGAGTATACCAACTCAGACCACTTCGTATCCGAAGCTTACACACACAACATGGGCATTCACCCAATAAGGACATACTTTTCCATTCAATTGACTGGCCACATCTACCGTGTATTTGCCGCCATCGCCATGGGTATCAGTCATGAAGGAACCCCGACCAACCTGCCTACCGTCATCTTCTGGCCAGTCTACGGAGGAACCCCGACATCTATACCAATGTTGACATCTCCTGACGTTCCACCAAGAAGGGACCCCGATAGACACGGTGCCGACATCTTCTGACCCACCCAGAGAGGAACCCCGGACTATACACTATCTGATGTTCAGCCACTTTAAACTCCCTAGGACTCTGACATCTCCTGACTATCAGTCACGGAGGAACCACGGGCCATGCAGGACACCGCCACTCCTGACCTAGTCCAAGAGGCACCACGGACTACCTAGACAAACAAACCGACATCTCCCGACTATCAGTCACGGAGGAACCCCGGGCCTTACTGGACACCGTCTCTCCTGACCTAGTCAAAGAGGAACCACGGACTATACTTAACCCTGGTTAGATTTTCTAACCACAGGTTAACCCTAGTTAACCCAAGCCTCGCTTGAGTAACTGAAATACTTGGGCCTCGCGCCCGTGAACTAACTCGGTTAACACACCGTCCCGTTAGGGAACGTTTTCAAGCTAATGGATGTCTCCATAGCCTTACAAGACATGCAAAACAACTTTTCGTCACCCTAAAGTGGCGATACAATTTACTCAGGACCCGATCTGGGCTCCCCGAGGGACCACATAAAATCACAACATCACATAGGGCTCTCCGACCTTTTTTCATTAACGTCAAAAGACATGCATATACTTCACATGAAATAATATAGCAAAATAAGCCGAAAAAGAGAAGAAAAGAGAGGGGTTTTACCTGCTTCACGTGTTTCGAGGCGACTGGCGCAAAAAGGGGCACCGCCAACACGTCCGGGAGGGCGATCAACCCTAAGATAAAGCTCCTCTCTCTAACTTTCACTTTCTCTCTCTACCCTTTTTTTTTCTCTCTACACGCAAATCGAGGCGTCAGAGAAGAAATTAGACGCCGCCAACGCGTCGGGGACGTCGAAAAACCCTAAGGGGACCTCCCTTTCCCTTTCTCTCTCTTCCTTTCTCTCTCCTCACTTTCTCTCTCTAAAATGCTGTGTGGCAGAACCTCCCCTGTATACAGAACGTGAGAAAATGGGGGAGGTTGGCCTCCATTTTATATAGATAAGGTCATGTGCATAGCACATGACCATAATTAATGGTCCCGTTGACCAAGTCAACGGTTGACCGTTTGACTATTTTTTTGCCTTCTCTTATGTATACGGCCTCCGTAGTCCTACTTAATGACATCCGATTTTGATGAAACTTTAGCTGACCGAACTTGGGGCAGTCCGACACCTACTGTAAAATTTTCGGGGAAAAATACTGAGTTTTGACAGCTGCACTTTAGTCCGGAAGAAAATTGTAAAACCCACTAATTTTCTGATTTCGGACACAAAACACGCCGTCGCTTCTTCGTTTGAGATAACTAACTGCCGAGACGACAGACATTAGTCCCCACGGCCGACCGACACGCATTAGTGCCAACCGCACGGATTTCTATTAGGATCTCCAATAGATATTAGGTCCCACTTAATTTCTGGAAATATGGAAATTTTCCGTTTTTCTCAATTTTATCACACATAATGGCCCAGCGGTTCCGCGAAATGATACCTGACGGAACCGATACGGTAGGGGTGTGTCCCGGCAGTCGACCGGCACACTGTGTGCGATTTTCGCCAAAAGATACTGAGATTTCCTCGGTGCACTTCAATCCCGAGCAAAATCCCCTTCTTATTAATTTAACAAATAATTAACTAATTAACCTCCATTAAGGACCCATAAACACATAATTTTATCATATTAAAATTCTGGGTCATTACAGTAGAAACATCCAACAAACTCAAGGAATATCATTCATGGTGAAAGCATAGAACAACCTAGGTTACTTAGCCTATTTTATCAAAACTCATTTATTTCCATTCACTTTGATTCAAGAATTCATAGCAAGGAAGAGAGTAGAGTGTATCTACTTGTCTAGATTGAATCTCTATGATCTAAACGCTTGAGAATAAGTTGAGAAGCGGAATCGGACTTCTCTTTTGTCGAAAACCCGAACTCAAGAACACCTAGCAAGAACCTTAGCCTTCTCCTCTTCTTTCTCTCTCTTTTTCTTAGCCTTAGGGCTTGGTAACCCAATACCCCACGAAATGGGGTATTTATAGCTTGTTTGGGGTGTGGCAAAACCTCAAAACAACCCCCAAAGCATAAAGTAAGTCAGCTAAGCAAAAAGCAGCACAACTCAGTCGACCGGAAGCCTTTCGGTCGACCGGATGTTGCACTTGGTCGACCGGTCCTCGACACCCCCTCTACCAAAAAACCCCATACAAATTTGGGTGGGGCTCGATCGACCAGATTGGTAGTCGGTCGACCGGTTCTCTGTTGTTTTGCTTACTTTGGCTTGCTCTTTATACTTAACACCTAGAGTATTTTCTATACTCTTGGTTTTCATCCCAAAACACACCACACACTCACATTACACTTCTCTCACATGAACAAACCAAACACATACAATATAACCCTTAGAATAAAATGAGACTCCTCATTATCATTAAACAAAGATCAAAGGTTACATGGGAAACCCCGGCCTTTACATAACACATAACCTATGCACTGACACTATTCACAGACACTATTCACTGCACAGTGAACCCAAGTTCCGGGGTTCTACATACAAGCTTACAGAAAGAAGTTTATATGACACCTCCTATAGGTTTTAAAGTTCAGAATTATGAAGGAAAGGTGTGCAGATTGAAGAAGGCTATCTATGGATTAAAGCAATCTCCCAGAGCTTGGTTTGACAGATTTAGTGGATTGGTAAAGAAATGTGAGTACATTCAAAGTCATACGGATCATACTCTTTTTGTGAAGCACTTGGGAGGAATTACTACAGCCTTAATCGTCTATGAGGACGATATTATGGTAACAGGTAATAATACTAATGAGGTTCAAAGGTTGAAGAGGGAGTTTGAGATTAAGATTTTGGGTCCTTTAAGATACTTCCTTGAGATTGAAGCTGTTAGGTCGAAAAAGGTCATCTTTATCTCCCTAAGGATGTATGTACTTGATTTATTACGAGACACTAGCAACATGGATGTAAAGCCTGTTTATACACCCATGGAAGCTAACCAAAAACTTGATCATGAAGGGGTCAACCTTTAGGGCATATAGAAATGCTTTAGAGGTTGGTGGAAAGGCTTATTTACTTGTCCTCGACACGACCAAATATCGCTTATGCAGTAAGTGTCATTAGCCAACTCATGCATAAGCCTCGTACATACCTTAAAGGTCCATTAGGGAAATTGTTGTTGTTTAGTAAGAATGGTTATTTACCAATGGAGGGCTACATTGATGCTGACTGGGAAATGCTCAGTCTCAGATAGGTGATCCACTTCATGCTACTGCACACTTGTTACTTGTTAGTGGCAATCTGGTTACGTGGTGAAATAAGAATAAGTTGTTTTTTGCAAGATCCAATGCCGATGCAGAATACAGGGCCATGGCTCATAGGGCTTGTGAGTTATAATGGATTAAAATCCTAATGACAGAGCTTGTTTTTTCAGTCCAGTCAGATGTGGAACTGTACTGTGATAACAGGGCAGCTATCAGTGTTGCTCACAACTCTGTCCAACATGATAGGACAACATAATGAAGTTGACAGACACTTTATACAGAAAAAGATTGCTTCCAAAGTGCTGAGTCTTCCTTAAGCCAGGGCAAAGAATCAGTTATCAGACATTCTCACCAAAGAAGTAGCATTTAGTCGGTGTTGTAGTGGGCCTAATAAATAATCCCATTACTCTTTACTGTCTTTAGTATCTCTTTATTTCATTTATAGTTTAGCTCTTCTATTACTTGTATTAAAGGGATTTTATGTCCTTTCATTTCTTAAGTAATATATATACAAGATACAAAACTGGAAAACTAAGGAGCCTTCTAAATATGCCACAAGCATTGTATACAAAAGCATACTGGAATACATGATGCATGTAACAGAGGTGGATCTTATCATTTAATGGGTTCTCTATCCGAGATTTTGTATGCCAAATTTTACCTTGAGTGGGATATTGTAACAATCATATAAATTTGCAATTTTTGGGCTTTGTATGGCAAAAGCTCCACAAAGATTTTTCAGTGTAGTCCATTAATTGGTAGGTCCACAACTCCCACTAAGCTGGACATGCACATACTGATATGCTGTTAATAGATCGTTCTTATGGTTAACCTGGCGGGTGCCTAGATTCCCGCTAAAGAATTTTCTGTGAAATTTATATCTGATATTATTTGCCTACTTTTCTCTGGCCATAATCTTATAGTGTGCCATTTTCTGGGATTGATAGGCTGTCATGTAACAGATCAACTTTCAAAGTGTAGAGCATGGAACATCCGAGAAAGATACCACAGTGGAAGATGTCAAGGATATTTTCTGGGTCATCATTTTAGAGGCATTGAGGAAAGATCTCATATCTATCAGAGACGTGATAATTGGTGTCTTGTGAATGCCACCTCAGGACACCCTTTAGAATCTGAGCCTGAGTCTTATGATCCCAATAGCAATTGGAAGTCTGTAAAAGCTGGCTTAAATGCTTTTTACCGGTTTACGCGTCCCCACACAGTTATAGGAACAGTTAAGTTCAAATTTGTATTATTCGTGTAATTTTTCTAAGGAGAAGGAAAATAGGCTTACAATTATTTTTCTTAAGCAGGCACTGGGCATTGTCTCGGTTTCTCTCCTTGCTGTCGAGAGATTGTCAGATTTTTCTCCATTGTTCTTCACTGGGTTGTTGGAGGTAATGCCCCAAATATTTTTATCAATTTGAACTGTTCATCAGTACACTTAATGAAATTAATAGTCTCACATGTGTTTCCTTTTTCTTTTTGGCAGGCAATGGTTGCTGCTCTGTTAATGAATGTTTACATTGTTGGTTTGAATCAATTATATGACATAGAGATCGATAAGGTATATCACGTGGATTACTTTCTGGTCTACAGATCCTATGCACTACATTGTAATTGCACAGAGAAAGAAGAAATAGAATTCCGAAGTACCCGTTGGTTAGACATTAAGGATGGTCTACTAATAGCATGAGGTACACATGACACAAAATGTATGGGAGGGTATACATCATTGTCGGCCCAACTTTGAGATGACCAAAAGTCAAGCAGATTGAATGATCGAACCCTCTCGCCTATTCACTAATTTTTGGATCTTTCCATATATATATGTTTCTGTTTGTGCAAGAAAGGCAATATATTAGATGAATAGACTGATCTGTTGTTTCGGTCTAGGAGAACTCCTAGGTGGGGTGTATCCATTATTGAATTCCTTTTAGCTTCAACCCCTGTATGGGTGTCATGTACCCTACAGTGCCATTGATAGGCCATTCTTCAAGGCTACCTAATTGGTTCCTTAGATTTTCCTTTTCAAGGAAGAGATCCAACAATTTTTTTATTTACTTCTTAAGTAAATCAGGTTCAAATTTTACTAGTGCCTTAACGTCTATTGCTTCTGGGCTTGATATATTTACCTGTTTTCAACTAGTCTAAGTTTAGACAAATTACCTATTCTTCATTTCAGGTTAACAAGCCGTATCTTCCACTGGCGTCAGGGGAATATTCTGTTGGGACTGGCATCACGATTGTTACATCTTTTGCCATTATGGTATTTAATATTAACATTTGTTTTGTTGAGCAGTTTGAGTTCAAAATTATGCTTGAATTCAGTTTATCGTGTAAAATAATCCTATAACTGTCCTATTCTGCATGGTAGAGCACGTAGAGAATAATGTTCTTCTTGTGGCCATTCCTGTTGTTCACTTAAATTGGAGAAAAGCGTTATCTTGTGAAAAAATTTAGTTCCTGAAGATATTGTAAATGTGAAGAATCAATGTAAGATGTTAACACTTAAAAGAAGAGTACCTCTCTGGTAATTTATTTTTCCTAATGCTTTTCTGTTGAAGTCATTAAACTTAAGAATTAAGACTTTCTTGTTCTACTCATCCTTTCTGCTTCTAACTGAAAACCTTTATCCCTTCTCTTGCCTTCTTTTGTAGAGAGAAGGATGAAAAGAAACAAGTCCTCTATCTCTTATATCCCCTCTTCTCAACAAGGTTTTGCATTTTGAAAATGGAAAATGATGAGGAAAATTTCTCAAGCTAACTCCAAAATTTGGTGTATTTTTTTCATAGTTGGAGGATGAAATTGAAGAAAAATATCAGAAACATAGAATTTCTTAATGAAACTTATGGAAATGTTAGAATAAACTTGATTGCATACGTAGGACTCAAAGAATAAAAAT
The DNA here is from genome assembly GCA_015143295.1 of Tetracentron sinense. NCBI lineage: Eukaryota > Viridiplantae > Streptophyta > Magnoliopsida > Trochodendrales > Trochodendraceae > Tetracentron > Tetracentron sinense. The sequence continues at coordinate 17,241,182 of CM026565.1, read as the reverse complement.
AACGACAACATGCAACAAGTAACAAGTTAATGGCAAAAATTACTTGCTAATGGGATGTATGACATGCTTTGACATCTAAAATTACATTATACACAGTTTTGCTTATAATCGGTAATGCAAAACTATACTAAATGTAAGGTAATTACTAGTATAGGTTCACCAAGGAGTGAACTTGCAGAGTTAGAAAGACTATAAACTGCAATGCAAATACTCAAAGTAAAACCAACCCCTATCTAGTTAAAGTACAACCAACCCATACCTAGTTATAAAAACAATAACAAATTGAGACTGTCATAGTCCTCAATACAACTAGATTTTTTTCCTCAGGAGAGAAAATGTTAAAAACCCTATTATAACTCATGAAATACCTTGTTGGACACCTATTGACAAGCACTGAGAAGGGGACCGATGAATAGCACATTTTTATCCACCCTTTCCATGCGATACATGTTGTAATGGGCCTAATAACATAAGATCATAACGTCATTAATTCTTTATGTTTTATGATCTTAGTATTAAGAGAATTTATGTCCTTTCATCTTTCATAGAAATATAAAAGGTGATCTAGATAGGTGGAAATAATAATTCCAACCCTACTCGTCTTTCTTCCATTCTCTTCTATTCTTTTCTTCTTTCTCACAAATCCTAAAGCCCGAAACCCTAGATTTCTACTTGGTATTTGAGCATTCGATCAAATAAAGGGTGGATTAGAAGGCTGAAGAAGACAAGGCAAATTAAGGAGGTGTGATGTTAATCAACGCCCTATAATCGTACGAATGATGTTAGCGGCCCTATAATACGGCTCTACAGGTCAGAAAAGAATTGATTTTTTATAAGAAAGCCTTTTAGAGGATTTGTGGATCAGTTTTAAATCAAACAAGTGGATTGATTTGTTTGGAATTTTTTGATGTGGTAAATTGATAGAAGGCGATGTGGTTTGTTGATGTAAAAGTATTAAAGCAAGTTTCATTATCTTTGGTTGAGATTTGAAGGCTCTATAATTTTTTTAGCAGATACATGCTATTACTAGTATATTTGGGTTATGCTGTGTGATTGTGTGAAGGTGACCTAATCAGTGGAGATTAGTGTGGTGAATAGTAAGCTGATTTGTGTAAATCAATCGTGTTTTTCCCTCTAATTAAGGTATTTTTGCGTGTTTGGAAGAACTCGAGTTTGTCATTACTATAATATTTAAGTCCTAAATTGATAGTATGTTCGGGACTAGTGTTACGGAGGATGGTTCATCAAGAACAAGTTATCTGGGGTTTACATCTTTTGTGGTTCCTCCATTTGAGAACCCAAGTATGCACATTTGAGAACCCAAGTATGCAGATTAGTACAGTGAAGTTAGATGGAAGGAATTATCTAGAGTGGTCCTAATCGACATGATGTTTATTAACATTCGTTGAAAACTTGGCTACATTACAGGCATGATTGAAGAGCCGAGTGTGATTGATCCATTATGTGACAAGTGAAAATCAAAGAATCTCATTGTCATGTCCTGGCTACTTCACTCCATGCAGCCACGGGAATCTCATGGTTTTCTTTTTCTTTAGACTACCAAAGAGATTTCAGACTTTGTTGCCCAAATGTATTCAGAAGCTCAGAATATTGCTCGAATCTATCAATTACAGCAAGAGATTTCCCATCTATGTCAAGGGGGACAGATCCTTAATCTAATATTTTGTGAGTCTTCATCGTATGTGGGCGGAGCTCGACCATTATCAAATGTTTCGAGCGATACATACGTCTAATGGGGAGAGTTACAAGAGAATTATTAAGTAGAACACAAAATTTCAATTTTGGCTAGGTCTTAGAGTTTGAGTTTGCTTGGGTTTAGATATGAGAAAGGATGAGTTGCCCTCTTTGAATCAAGTGTATACACTTGTTCATGGAGAAGAGAGCATAAGATTGGCTATGCTTTCAGTGTTTAGTCCTTCAGAGAAAAATGCTCTGACCTCTGCCTCATTTCCACGAAGAGGGAACAAGGCAAGGCCTCATAGTGCGGAGGTAAGAGCGAGTGTGATCTTCGGTAATAGCAGACCGCAAGGAAATGAGAAAGGTTAGCTAAATGTGAGCTTTTTGGCATAACTAGACATGCTAAGGAAACTTGATGGAACCTTGTTGCCTTGTTGTAGACTAGCAAAGTATACTCGCCCTGGATCTTCTATAACTTTATCCACTAGTGTTATCTCATTAGAAGAGTCATCCACCATGGCTTCCCATCCTCGGCATTCGCCGAATGAGATGTCACGACCCAAAATCCCCCCTAGGAGTTAGGAGACTTTTAGCTCGTGACCGCCGTGTCATACCATCCTGTTATGACACATAAGGCGTACATACCATCTTGCAAGAACATACAAGGTATGCTAAAAGGCGAACCTAAAAATTTCTTAATAACTTAACTATATTCCAGGTGCATACAAGTGTGACAAATCAAAGTGGACATACCCACTTAGTTAAATATACATGTCTCTCCCTTTCATCACTCAAAACAGCAGTAATAGGGTTGCCTGTCAAGACCCTTATCTTCATATGATGACCCCTAGCAGGATCCTCTTCCTCTTTTTCAACCCGTAGTTCTAGGTTGCAATTGCCAAATAGACCTGCCGACATAAAATGTACGGCTGAGCATGGAATAGTCAGCGTCTACAAACTACTAACTCACAATGTTATAAAACATTAACATGCCATACAGAGTACAGTTCATCAGAACATATGTATAATCAGAGTGCGGAAGTTTAAAACAATCTAATAATTGAATGTTCTTGAAAAGCATACTTTAATCATATTTTGAGTTTGTACTATCACAAATCATATTTCAATATCTTATGAGTCTTACGAATCTTTTATGAGTCTTTACTTATGAGTTCTTTAATCTTGTGAGTCCCTTAATCTTGTAAGCTCCTTATGAATTTCCTTTGCTTTCCTTTGTTAGATCCTTATGAGTTTTTTATGAAATCCGAAACCGTATGAGTCTTATGAGTTCTTTGAGTTCCTTAGAGTTTTTAGAGCCCTTATGAGATCCTTAGAGTTCTTAGAATCCTTAGAGTTATTAGAGTCCTTAGAGTTCTTGTGAGATTTCTTATGAGACTTTCTTGTGAGCAAGAGGTTAGTACCCGCAAAACCCTGGGCTTGCCTAATGCCTACCCTACAAGGAGTAGAGGCCACTAGGGTACACTTGCACTTGACTAATGCCTACCCTACAAGGAGTAGAGGCCACTAGTTTCACATGTATTCACTAATGCCTATCCTGCAAGGAGTAGAGTTCATTAGCACTAATGCCTACCCTACAAGGAGTAGAGGCCACTAGCTTCACATACAAATACACATATACTTTACTAATGCCTACCCTGCAAGGAGTAGAGTCCATTAACACTAATGCCTACCCTACAAGGAGTAGAGGTCATTAGCTTCACATACAAATACACATACACTTTGTTGGTTCACACTTTCACTTTACACTTAACACATACACATGGTAAATCTCGATCATGCAATACACGTGCACATAAACACTTGTGGTGAACATGGTAGACAATGGAAACACAAGATCATATGACACATAATTTATATTTCACTTAACCCGTCACATACACCTAACCTATGCTTTTCTCTTTCATTTAAAACAATTCACATAATCCTTTACACATGGCACATGCTCGAATTCATCATATAATCATTTGGTTCATTTGGTTGTAAACTTAGAATCATCATAATATACCTAGCATCATGAATCATTAGTTTTTTAATCTTTGGTTTTCCTCAAAACTTAAGTCTTTTAGCATGCTTTTCTTCTTAACATCATAATATAGCAACATCTAATGAAAACTGAACTAGTTACCCTTTTTATTCGTTGGTTTAAGTCATAGCATCATCACAACTAAATTAATAGAATTTCTTACTAGTTCATAACTCAAAATAAAGGACTCTATCTTGAATTACAATAAGTATTATGACATAAAATCTAGTAGATTGAAAGCTATAAACCATTTATGAATCATAACATGGAGAGTTCTAATTTCTACGCATGAATGAATCATAACAAAGTAGTTAGTAGATTGTTCTACCTTAAAAGGAAGTTTTTACACTTCTGTGGATTAGAATCAAGCTTTGAGGAAACTTGGTTGAAGCTTTGAGAAAGCTGGAACCTTAATTGGAAAACAAATCTAAAACCTCTCTTTTGATTTTAGAATTTGAGAATCACCTTGGGTAGAAAACCCAAGCTTAAAAACACTAAAAATAGTAAAGTACAAGCCTTAGAAGCAAAGATTGAGCTTCACTTCGGTCCGAGAAGAACGCTTTGAGAAATCAGAGGTTTCTTCTTCTTCTTCTCTTCCAAAAATCCCCAAAATCTATGCTTTAGGTTTGGGTAAATCTATACCCACGAAATCTCATCTATTTATAGTCTAAAGGTTGCCAAAAATTCCAAAATATCTTAGGAAAATATCCCAAAATATCTCCCAAGGTCAGTGGAAGAGTTCTGGGATGTTACAGGGTCGTTTTTGGCCGTTTCGGAGCTGTCTCCTCGACGAGTGACGCTCACTCATCGACTAGTGATGCTGTGACAGGCTTGCGTTTTTCTCGCTTTGGTATTTTGACCATAACTTTTGACTCGCTTATCGGATTTTGACCATAACTTTTGACTCGCTTATCGGATTTTGACGATCAACTTGCGTTGGATTCGTCTTTCAAAGGGGAATAACTTTCATCTTTTTGCAAAATTTCTAATTCTTCTTTATTTATTGACCAAATTGCCCTTAAAGCTGACTGGTCAGAAAATGGATTTCAGCAGCCCAGATTTTCAGCAGACTCGTTTCCGGAAATCTGACGTTTGACCTAACCTCGACTCAAAATCTGAAAAAGCGATAAACATGAACCTTGAAGAAGGTTTCAATACCTTTCCAAAAATTCAAGAATCACTCGATTCCGATCAGCGGTGAGAATTCTAGAGCTCTTTAAAGTTGAGGGTATGTTTAGGCATCCCTTTCTTTGACACTAGTATGTTATACTCTCATTTTTCATTTATCCCTAACCCCCAAAAACACTTTCCATACATATTTTGATTCATTCAAAACCTCCTTTCATTATAAAACATAAACCTACAATTTCATTAAGGCTTTAGGCCATGAAGGCATTATTCACAGCACTATACACACACTATTCACAGCACTATTCACATGAACAGTGAACCTAAATGCCGGGGCTCTACATGAGATGTTATCAATTTTCATAGAGGAACTTGAGCGCTTCAGAATTTACTCCTACAAATAGAGACCTCCACTGGATCATCCACTTCCTTTGTTCAGACAATTGTCCATGCATCTGCTCATCACGTCTCCTCCTTAATATCACCTGATTTTTCTTGGATCATCGATTCAGGAGTCCTTTTATATTCTCATCTTACAATCTTTGTTTTGGTCCTCTTAAAAGTTAAAATAAATGATGGTTCTTTTTTGTCCGTATCCAAGAAAGGAAACATTACTATCACTCTTAGTCTGTCATTGTCTTCTGTTTTTACATGTGCTTGGTTCTTTTGATAATTTTCTTTATGTTAGAATTTTAACTTAACATCTAAATTATAGTGTGAATTTCTTTTCATCTCGTTGTGTGTTTCAAGATCTAGCGATAATGGCAAATTGGAAGGAGACGTGAAGTGGATGAACGTTACATTCTGGATTAGGCTCCTGCTTCTTCTAGTGCTCTCCAATCTAGAAATTATGTTAATTAATACCAAGGTTCTAAATGTAGATATCGGAAGACATGTCGCACCAATGGGAAAAAGATATATCGAGGATATATTGTTTCACGGAGATTTTATTGCACATCAAGGAAAAAATGGAATTTTACGGTGAAACTTCAGGAAATATTAAAATTGATGTTACTACTACAAATTTGATAATAAAGTTTTTTTAAAAAAACAACAATATACATAAGAGATGCAATGGGAAGGGACAAAGATGTGCATTGTCGCTAGCGAGTGACGATAATATATGATTGATTAATATTGGTATAACTTACATAAAATATTTTATTCATCCCTCAATCAATCATAAGTCATAATAAGAAAAATATACAATCAGAGTTCCATACATAATGTATCCATGATCCAACCCACCCAAAGAACTGCAATCAAAGCCACATGAAGTTGCGCAGAGGCTCGAAGTCATCTTTGTCCTGACTAGGCTGATGATAGTACTAAGATGTCACATATATAACGTTGGTAGTCATCTGGTCCAAGATGTAGCAACACTCCCATTGATGGATACTAAGTCATAACTGTCACCATGAGCCCTTAAGATTCAAAAAAGCCTTGTAATTTGGAAGTTGAAATTTGGCTTGGATATCTAAAAATTGAATTTGAGCATTGAACTAAAAATTTCCATTTTGAGTTGTTTGGAATTTAAATTTGGGAGTATTTTTAACCATTCTTCCTTTGGTCAACAATTTGTTTAATTACTAAAAGGTTAAAAGGAACACAAAAGTTCATACGTCAATGAATCAAAAAGGAAAGAGAAAAAGATAGCCAACAAGGGGATGCCCTCTACAGAATAAAGCTTAGCTGGGAAAAAGATACAATGGTTGCAAGGGGACACATCCTACATAATAAAGCTAGGTAGTTCAAGCCTCTCAACATCCACCATAATTACACACCACTTAGAAAGAAAATTGGTGACCTGAAACTATATGCCTTTCACTAGACATGAGTGACCTTGAACACTCTTGTTTCTCTCCTCCCAAATGCTCCAGTAGATAGCTCTTGGAATCATCCCCACACTACCTCGATACCATTACACTGGGCTCCAATCACCCAGCTATCCAACTAACAAGATATCATGCAGGTTGCAGCCTGCAGCCTAAGCGGAAAAGGCCCAATGGAACCCAGCAAAGAAAGAAATGTAGCAAACCCAACTCATCCAAGGATAATGAAACAAATGGTCTATCGACTACTCCATTAGTTTGCCATACTCGACCTCTGCTCATTAAATCATAAATGAGAATTTATCCAAGAAGGCTGTCTAGTTGCAATCTTATATTTAATCCCTAGGTTTCACAAAACTCAGAATGAGAAAATTGAGGAAGGATTATCACCAAAGGACTAGTAGAACGAATTAACAGCATGGTATAAAATGTCAATGATAAATTGTTGATATCAGTGCGATATTTCGATATCAGAGGTGTCCGACATATCTACATGCTGTATTTTATTTTTTATAGGGTATCTACGATATATCGTCTATATCGCACGATATTTATCATATATCATGCGATATCCACGATATTTTGAGGAAACAATTGTTTTTGAGATTTTAGGTATGAACTTCACTATTTCTAACTTATTTACATAAAACATTATTTAAGTAAATGGTAAATGATTTCTTTTAGTTTTCTTTCATTTACTTAAGATATTTACATGTAAAAAAGGTTATACCCACATTTGATTTTAATTAAAATTATCGTACATCTAAATTTCCGAAGAATAAAAAGTCAACTTTCTAGTTTAACAAACAAAATTTGATTTTTAGGGATTATGTCAAAATTTTAACTTTCAAATGTTAAGGTATTTCTCAAATCTTAAAATTTCATAAATTCTACTATATCAAAACGTTACTAAAACATAAAAGTACACAATAAAGTCCCATGTTTCGGTCTTCAAAAATATTCTCATCTACAAGGTCAAAAAGTCAACTAACAATTCAATAGAAAAAGACGTACATTCAAGTTTTACAAACTTTTCTAAGCATATGCTGGGCACCCTCCATTTAAAATCATCAATCTTAGATGGAATTCCAAGATTCCATACTATTTAATAGAAGTGTTTTAAAAAGTGTGTGAGGCTTATGCCTCGAGGCTCGCCTCAGGGTGAGGCTTAAGGAAAACGCCTTGAGGCTTAACCATGAGGCTTAAAACTCCATGAGGCACACGTCTCATGTCTTGAAGCTTAATTTATGTTTGTGTACGTCTTATACATTAACTAAAATTAGGAACTAAGACTTAAATGTTGTTTTTTTTCTAAAATTTGTTATTTGTTTCAACTAATTTATATGATATTTCTTATGTGTATATGTGCGCCCACATGAACACACACAATGTATACAAATACAAATATATATGTCTCTCTTTCTCTATATGTATATATACTATAATTTTTCATCAATTTCTTGAATCTTTTTGCCATTTTTTTTATATTATATTTATTTGTTAAAATGAGAGAGCATGAAGCTTTCTTGTGAGGCTTACGCTTCACGCCTAGAGGTTATGCCTCACGCATCTTGAGGTCCTAACACCTCGCCTCACGCCTTAACGTTTTAAAACATTGTTTAATAAGGAAAGAGGAGGGGGGGGGGGGAGGGGGGGAACTCTGTCACGAAAAGGCTGATATAACTATTCCACTATTAACCGACTTTATTGTTCCTGGACCATAATTTTCCATTTGTAGCTAAAAGATTAGACTTGGTCGAATTAATTTGAGTCAATAGTGATAAGAAGTCATCCACTTCCCAAACATTAAGACCCCTTCTCAACCCCGGAGTCCACATCACCTCATTTTCTACTACATCAAAACAATAGTCTACTAAGCACTTTTTATTCAATACTATTGAATAAAAATTTTGAAAGCTCCTGCGCACCATATTTTACCCACACTAATACAGTATTAGTCCTTCCAAAACTTAACTTTGTTGCCTTTGTCATCCTTCAAGCTGATATGTTTGCCAAACTCTTCATTGACTTTCATAATATCTGCTTACATAACAACTCCATAGAACCCCCTATCCTCCTTTGGGTCCCATACTGAATAATCCCCATATTTGACTTCAGTGACATTTCTTCTCAAACTCTCTCTCTCTCTCGCCTCCCCGTACTTCCACAACCATTTCCCCAATGCCGCCTTCATCTCATAGAATGGCCTCACTCCTAATGCCCCCTCCTTACTAGGGTGGCACACATCCATCCACTCAACCAAATGAAATTTCCTTATATCCTAGCCTTTACTCAATTATTCTACAAAAATGTTCGCTTCTGAAGTCGGAATAGTTAACAAAGACATAATACGTGGGCATGCTCACCAGGGTACTCTTTATTCATTGTCGCTAAATTTAGAATCATACAACATAAGTAAATGAAGTTAGATAGTACATTCAACATGTATGGTAATTAGTCTATTTTTATACTTTTCTTTCATAGTAAAATATAATATTTAATTTTAATATCATTTTAATTCCATATCTATAGAAGTTAAAGTACCCAAGTGATTTTATTTCCAAGTAATCAATATTTTGAAAAAGGAAAATATGATAGTTTATCCATTACATATCTCTTTTATATCTATATTTAAAAAATATGCCTTTTGAAGTCTTTTTCTAGTTTTCTAAAATGAATATTAGAATATAAATAATTGTTGATTTTATTACTAATTAAGGCACCGAAGTAACCAAAATTCTGAATTTGTAATTTGTGGCAGTTTACTCATTATACACTGTTGTATCTCTATATTTGTACATTTATTTTATTATTCCAAAACAAAATGGTAAAAATGTTTTTTTACTGAAAAGTTGGTCCAATCTATAGATCAGCTTTCATTGTTTAACACATAATTATTTAGCACCTAAACATAAAGATTTAAGGTGAAAAGTGAAACAAAATAATTGAGGTTTCCCTTATTTATTTATGTTTTTCACTTAATAATTTCAAAGATCAGCATTAGGTATAGTCTAAATGCATCATAGTACCCACCAGGGGTTGATGCAGTTGGCTAGCATCCCGAGTTTGCTCCCTGTGGTTGTGTTCAATTCCTACTCCTCAACTTACCCTGGTATCCATAGGGAAAGTCTGAGTGGGTTGATGTGGACACCCGAAGGGACTAGTCCTTGCCTCGAAGGGTTTGGGACACCCTCAGTTACCAAAATAAAATAAAATAAATACATGCATCAGAGATCAATAGATCTGATTTATTAACATGTAATCAACCTAAAAGGTCCTAATTGTATGAAAAAAACAAGATAGAAGGAAAAATATACCTTCAGTTAAAAAGTGAAGATGCTTCCATGTATTGTTGATTTCCCTCAAATTTTTGCTGATTAGATTGATGATTCCCCTATTGGAGTTGTTGATTCTTATTACAGGAACCCAACCAATCAAATGAGCTTTTATGGAGTTCCCACAAAATGAGTGTTTGGTTGAAAATTTTGAAAAATTGTAGTTTTCCTATAGTACTCAGTAAAAATATTGCGATATTTTGCATATGAAATATCAGCAGATATTTAGGAAATCTTCTTAGAATAATTGTAGCTTTGAAAAGGTTTTGGGATTTTGCTTTGCTAAGATGGTGCATTGAGACAATTTGGGGGATGTTTTACGGAAAATTTGGAGCCATGCTCTTTGAACAAAAAGGAAAATAAGAAGAAAAAGAATAAAATCATTCGAACTAAAGTATATTTATAATAATAAAAAACAATTCTGCTCGTTTCCTTTCTTATATTATTTGGACACTTATGGCAACTTTCTGATCCTGTTTTCAATTTGTGCCAGTTACAACTAACCTACATTTTTTCTTCTTGATAAGCCACTCAATCATTTTTTTTCTTTGTTTTGCCGAACTATGGTCACTTTATGTGATGTCTTTTATGGAGATCTTGCTTATTTCTCTCTCTTACAACTTCCTAGCATTATTGACCTCACCTCATAATATCATACTCTGTTTCAGAACTATATTATATGTTACGGTTCTATGTCGTGTCTATTATTCTTTGTGATACCATCCGTAGATGGATATTTTCCTTTTCGTATTCCTATCTCCTCTTTATTACATTAAATGAAGAACCTTCACCTAAAGGCTAAAAGGAAACTTGCAAAAACATGTTTGGCTGGTCAATCTTCAATATGCATTCCACATTATGTATGTGTACTGTTACACACTTTAGAAATTAGATATATGCTGCACTTTTTTAAAATTGTTTAGTGAATAATGATCGGTCTGTAATTGGAAACTTCTAAATATGGTAGGAATCCTGGCTAAAGAAATGCTATTTATATATGTTTTTCCCTGCCCTTATAAATGTTCTTCCTTTGCAGAGTTTTTGGCTTGGGTGGATTGTTGGTTCTTGGCCGTTGTTTTGGGCTCTTTTCATCAGTTTTATACTTGGAACTGCATATTCAATCAATGTGAGTTTCTTTTCCTTTCTTCTAGGGTATTCTCGTTATGCTGAATCTGTCATCACTTCCTATACTTGCTCTTTACTGCACTTATTATATAGAATTGTATGCCTCCCTAGTCTTTTGCAAGAAATGTCACAAATAAAACCACCTTTTCGTCCTAACATTTTAATAAATTCAGATAGGGAACATGCAATTCACCATGGAATTTGTTTATCTTCATGTATCACGAAAAACATTGAAAATGTATCTACAGTTCACATGATTCAGACAATAAGCATCGTTACTCCTTAGAAGTCATAACCATCCTTTTCCCCATCTTGGACTTCACCTTACCTGGAGCCATATACTGTAGATCTCCTGGCTTATTGTGTATGATTGAATCTTGTCCCGAGGGGCAACAGGGTGATTGCAGTGAGGACATGCTCTTCGAGGGTGAGGCATCTGATAGCGCTTAAGTACCTGCTACAGGCGGCCAGAGTTGGGAAGGATTGGGCGGCAAGCACACACTTGATGAAGTAGATCCAGCCCGGGGTTACCCTGCACTTGCAAGAAAGACGGATCGAAGGGGGAAGCCGAGACGTCAAGTTAAGATTCCAGCGGAGATGAAGACCATCAGATACTGATTCTGAGGATTCGGGACAGAGTCCAAGAGAGAGATGGAGTCCTAATTAAAAAGGCAATCGGGTATAACTAGGGCTAGGGCTTCGGTTAGTGCTTTATGGCCCGCCGAGCTCTAGTAGAGGAATCGAAGAATTACAGATCAATGTACAAAAAGACTTTTCAGGTTTGGCTGGGAATTGCTAAGAGCAGAAAGTTTCATTATATAAATGGATTAGCTGTCTCCTCTCGTTCTAGGGATAGGGAATCAATAGGAAGATGAGTAGGAAGTTAGGTGTGTAGGCTAGACTATCTTCCGGGGGTCAATCCTCTTTGGTTTGGCCCTTTCAGTCGATAAGCCAGCAAGCCAAAGTTTCATTATATAAATGGATTAGCTGTCTCCTCTCGTTCCAGGGATAGGGAATCAATAGGAAGATGAGTAGGAAGTTAGGTGTGTAGGCTAGACTATCTTCCGGGGGTCAATCCTCTTTGGTTTGGCCCTTTCAGTCGATAAGCCAGCAAGCCCTCTGGGAATCCCAACCAAAAAAAAAAGGGCCCCGGACAATCACGCGATGAATCTTAAAGCGCCCTGCCACCGGACGAGAAACTCAATTCCGCACTACTGCTGAGTCGTCGGTGAAATGGAGAGGGTTGCCAGAGAGCGAGGCAAGTTGGGAAAGGAAGATGAAATTGGATCACCTATTGGACTTACGAACCCAGCTTGGTGGAGCAGGAGAGGAATCAAAACCTTTGCTGTCAGTTTGATTGGCTGACCTGATTCGGTTAACTACTCCTATCTGGGGATAGCTATCAGCGGAAAAAGGAACCTAAAGTCTGCTCCATTCGAGATTCTTTTTTGAATCTCTATACATGCATAGCTAGCGGGCACAGTTCCAGCGGTAGTATTAATCTTTTTCTTTTCTCTTTCCTTTTTGCGCCCCCATGTCGCCACATGGGCCCAACCACTCCATACTCATACTCCTGAGCTGGAAGAATCTGTCTCGTCTTCCCTGGCGCTAATCCCTCGCGACTGATGCCCCTATCCGTTTGCTTTCTAGCCTTTGAGAATTATCCAACTCGAGTTATGAGTACGAATGATTTTTTTTTCTTTTTCGGGAAGGAAGAATGGGTAAGTCGCCAATCCCTAAAACGGACATGGTTTGTTTACATGCAGGTAGAGTGTGACCCTAGCATGTGGCTGCTTAACAGTGAGAAAGCACACCAGCCTAAGGGATTCCCATGTTTCAAATGATCAAACCCTAAAAACATAATTTGCAGATAGTGTTTTCGAAATTCGAACCTGGGTAAAGGGAAACCACTGTCTGGTAGCCCTTATCAGTTGGCTCTTAACTGAGTTGAGTAGATTTGTGAGAATTAAATGAGTCCTTCTATAGAAACTGCTAACCCTGAAGAGAAAAGTCTTGTAAACATAATTCCTATATCTGGAAGTGCATTTTGGAGGGATTCATTTGAATTAAGAAGTCATGCAAGCCTTTTGACATTGCCACGTTAAGAAACCACAAGAGTTGACAGAAAATAAATTATATGTTAGCTTTGGTCTCGTAGTTAATGATCAGACTTAACTGACCTCATATTTTTTATTTCCTTGTTTGCTTTTTTTTCCTTCCATTTTGTATCTATCCCAGTATTCCAATCAATATCTTGGTTTCCGAGACCGACTCTTTCATTTTCTCAGATATTGTTTGCTTTGTGCTTTGCCTGCCCTATCTATCCACCCTCTACCAGGTAGAGAATTATTAATGTAATTAACTGTGCTTGATTGTGCCTATAGGCTGACTCTATTTCCTACTGGTTAGCCACTATATTACATAGACATTTCAAATGGGTGCCTGAACCATGTTAGATACTTCAATTTTAAATCTAGATGCTGTCCTTTTGAGTTATATTTTCCATAAGACGGTACAGTTCCCTGTGAATGCTTGCCCATGTTTCCTTTTTTTTTTTTTTGGTATTTACATTGTATGCTTAGCATTGTGTTGTGTTTTGACGTACTAAATACTATGGTGAAAGGTAAAATGGGAGCAATAATACAAGAGAAATGCTTACATTAGGGAGGGGAAGTGAGAAGAAGCTGTCCTCTTTGCTCTGCATTGTCGAGTGTAAAATTACATGTAGATTTTGAACCGAACCTTGGAACCTAACTTTGAACTCTTGTCATGTTTAAGCAATCATTTATAAGAAATTATGTCAAATCAAGAAAATATCTCTGCAGACAACCTATCAATCAAAGTTGGTTGGAAATTTGGAAAAATATATTTCTCCATACGTTCATCTATTCTTTACGTAATTCGCCCCTGTTATACTTTTAATATTGAACGGGGCATCATGTATAAAAAGACCACCTCGGGAAACATACCTCGCCATGGAATAGTCAAAGTAGCTCGCTTTAGTTTCTTTTTGCCTTTTTTCTAACTGTATTACAAAAGTTATCTGAGTGCCCGAGAGAGTTCTTGAAACCAACATATGTGTCTGTCATATGTTGGATGATGCATTGCACCTATCAGAAAAAGATTATGTTGTGGTGTGTGGTGCATGAAATGATTGAAATAACATTTATCAACAAAAAGTCACTAAATAAGGTAAGGTAAAAGTATAATAAAATTAAAAACATAACGAAAAGAAGGTGATATCCATTTGATGCAGGACCATGCAACTAACTTAGGATGATATGAGTGAGAGATCAGAAAATTAAATGGATTAATAATAAAAAAACATAAACTATCTAGATTCCACAATTATAATAAGAAATTCAAGGGGAACCACTAATGTCCTAGGCGGAATCACAATCCTGCAGTAATGAATTCTCAAACAAATTGGGTGATCGTAATGGAAGTGGGAACTTCCACTAGCTTATGGATTTCGGTCAATAGTCAATGGAGTTTCCTTACTCAATTAAGGATTTCAAGAACAAGTTCAGGCTCAATAATTATTGGGGATGGGAGCATGCATGTAAATTAGGGTATCAATCTATATTGAATTGTAGAATATAAAACACAGCAGCAATAATCAAAGAGGTGATGAAAATTAGGTTTAGGATTTAGGGGTTGGCTGTTTTAGGGTTTGGGATTGAATTAGGATTTAGGGTATTGTTGTTTTAGGTTAATGGAACCATAGTTACCAAGTTCTCCGATTTTTTCAAAAAGTCCCGAATAATACCTGACTTTTTCGTCGAACGATTAATTCACAAGTTCTGGAAAATAACGACTTTTTTCAAAAAATTGCAATTTTCACGAATTATTCAAGACTTTTTGAAAAAGTCTCGAATACATATCTAATATATGAAATATTTTTTTTATAATGTTCATAATTAGTAATCTTATTTTATATTTTTTGATTTCTTACTCAATATTTTCCTGATTTATTTCCGAAATTTCCAATTTTTGCCGAACTTTTCCCTAGACGAATAATTCCTTAACCCCGACTTAGTAACTATGAATGGAACTAGGTATGGCTGCAATAGGGCAGGTATAAAGCAGTGTTACAAATCTCATTCTCAAGTTTTTATTGACTAAAGTTTTTCTCGAGAGATTTTCAAATCTGATTTTTTTCGGGTATTTCTCGCCTAAATCTCGGCAATGATTAAAAAAAAATATTAAAATTACAAAAAATAATAATAAATATCACCAAGTTATAAATTCATAAAACTAATAACATTGTGTATTTCTTATGATATTTTTTGAATCTCGGCTAAATCTTGTGATATATATGGGATAAAAAGAGAAAATTATATTTCTCGCGAGATTTTTAAAATATCACGATAAAAACGGATTTTTAAACTTTAGATGTTTTTCTTGGGAGAATTGGATATTTCTCAAGAGATTTGTAACAGTGGTATAAAGGGACTGTAGCAATCAAAAGGAGACTTGGTACAGCAGAGACAGAAGGCTGGAATGGTCCGGCAGCCTTATGGGAGCTGGGGAATAGGTGTGATAGCACTAGGGCACAGGTTAAAACCTTGTGGCAGGGCTGGATCAGGGATTAGGGTGCAGCAGGGACTCGGGTAAATGATGGGGGCTGCGGCAGGGTGCAGAGACTGTTATAAGGCCTGTGGACCACAAGGGGAAAGGGTATTGGGAGTGGCGGCAACAAGGGTAATGGGCATAGGGGCTGTAATAATAATGGGAATTGGTAGATCTAGGGTTTGCAATAACAAAAACAGAAAATAAAGAAGATCAATGGGGAAGAAGTGAGGAAAGAGAATACCTTGGCTTCACACATTTCCATTTACAGGAAACTCAGAAAGACATTTATAATAATCAAAAGTCGTGCTCTCTACTCCCAAAGAGAGAATAAAACCCTAAAGCTAGGTAATTACTAAAACACTATTACTAATAAACTAATTCCCAAATAACTAAAATAGAATAAAACAAATAAACAAACTAAAATACTAATAATTCCATGGGCTAATCATAGCCCTCCAATTCTTTAGCTCTCAATCTAACAATGGATCTCTCTCCATGTCGCGATCTAACGATAGATCTCCATCCAAGACAAGATCCAACCATAGTCACCAAGTACGGGTACGGGTATTAAACGGCAATGATACGTTCGGGAAGCACGGGTTTTAAACGGTAAAACATGGGAAAAGTACGGGGAGTTAAAAATAATAATAAATAATTATATATATAAACATAATACTAACTACTAATCATTTAACTCATAATTTAAGCTTACACAGTTGCAAGACAAAGACAACCACACAAGATTTAAACCACACAGATGCAAAGGATAAGGAAGAATACCCCTCCCCAATATGTTCATAAACTGATTAACTCATATACCCTTAGACATGAAGCTCCCAAAAGCTTCACAAGATGGTTTACGCGTTAAAAGAATTCTGTGTATGAAAAATGGGTGACTCTTGGATAGAATCGAAACTAGTCTCTCCTACTCCTAGCTAAGGAGATAAACTAAACATTGAAGGGGAATAACCTAAGAGAGAGAGAGAGAGACTTATCATTGCCGGAGAGAGGTTCCATCGGAGAGCAGTCGAGTGAGAGACGAGAGAGCTGAGACTTAAGACCAGAGCAAAAGACGAGGTATTGACGTTTTGCCCTAACACATCGTCTCGTAACTCTTAAAACACGTTTTAACATTCTTCTTTTTTTGGTTAAAAAAAGTTTTAAATGCGTATAAAATGGAGTACGCATTTAAAACATGTTTAACGTATTTTAAAGTTTAAAACGGCAAACACGTTTAAAACGGAGTTTAAAATGGCGACCCCCTCTAAAAGTTTTAAAAGCTTTTTAAACGGGTACTTTGTAACTATGGATCCAACAGTGGATCTCCATCGAAATCATTATATAAGTCCATATACAAGTCATCCATCCATTGGGAGACTTGTGTAGGGGCTCTCCTCCCCCTCCGCTGGTACACTCTGACACCAGATGATCCGATGTCCGCATCACCATTCCTTAGCATTCCTCCTCAAATGGGAGCATGGATTATCACAAACACTTAAATTGCTATGCAACACAACAGCCTCTCTCTTATAGAAGTGTGTAAGTATATGCATTTTCCATCTGATGATAGGATGCAAATTAAGAGAATGTGGAGTTGACCCTGGGGGAATGTATAAAATAAACAGACTGGATTTGACATTTTAACCCGCTTAGAAACAAGGCAGGTTCAGGTTGAGCGGCTTGAGCCTATTCCACATGTAAGTTCCTAGCCCGACCCAACCTGAACCCGACCAAACCCATTGCAACCCCTACGAAAAATATCTAAAATAAACACAAAAAAATAACTCAGCTTTCAATCATCAATCAAATTCTGAATTTTACAATAGACTCATGACTCTTTTACAGACTAAGACTAACTCAAATTGTATTCTAATAGAAATTCCCAACACTTCCAATGCTAATGTAGAAACTTATAGCAAAATAGAAACTCCTAACTTATAACAAAATTAAGAGAGAAATATGAGCTCGACCTATTCTAAAATGTAGAACCTTCTAGCACATATTGAAAACTGAGAAACATAAATTGATGTAAATATATATTTTTTGTTTACTGCAAATAGTATATATCAGAACATAGTAGAGTAAATTTGATATTTACAAAAGAATAGGAAAAACATCATTTAACTATATTTATAAAATGATTTTTACTGTAATTTTTCCTTACTGACATCGTTACTCTTTACTAAAACAGACAACGAAACTAAATAATTTGGGTAGGTAGATGTCCTCTTAAAGATTCTTTCTAGCCCATCTTTTTTGGAAGAGGTTGCTGGGAAAATTAAACAATATGGTTAACCAATAGATACCACTATAATACCAAGATGGACTTACTTGATCCACTGTCTTCTAATCATGATGTGAATCTAAATAAGAGAAAGAAAGAAACTCTATAGTGTTAGTGGATTGATTGAGATGGAATAATGAAATTTCTTTCCTTAAAATATATTTTGCCCCCTCGGATCTCTTCTTTGGTGCAGACAGATATTGGTGGTCGATCTCCATGATTCAGCAGTCGGTGCCATCCGATAGAAAATCAGATCTCTTCTTTGGCGCAGACAAGTATTGGTGATCGATCTCCAGGATTCAACAATTAGTGTCGTCCGATAGCGTTCAGTTTGCTTGATCATACAGTGATATGTCATAATGGACCATCTAAATAAGCCCATTATAGCTTTATTATCTAGTTCTTTATTATGTCTTAGTGTTTATTTTTTTTATATAATTAAGGGTATTTATGTCCTTCATTTTATTAGTAATATAAAAGAAGATCTCAAGGGATGGAAACATTAATTCCATACCCTATTCCTCTTCCTTCTCTT
The DNA here is from genome assembly GCA_015143295.1 of Tetracentron sinense. Classification (NCBI taxonomy): domain Eukaryota; kingdom Viridiplantae; phylum Streptophyta; class Magnoliopsida; order Trochodendrales; family Trochodendraceae; genus Tetracentron; species Tetracentron sinense. Next base: position 17,222,626 of record CM026565.1, on the reverse strand, counting down.
CTCTCTCTCTTTCACAAACCTTAGTTTATTATTCCTAGTTTTGTACTTGGTATCAAAGCAATAAAACAAGGCATGCGTTTAATGGAGAGATCGTGAACAGTGTTCATGAATAGTATAGTGAACGATTTTTTTGGGAAAAGTTACTTTTTTAAAAATCTGTATTTGGGATTTGTGTTAATTTTTATGAAAAGTTTTGACAAGTTCTAGATATTTATCAAATTGTTTGATTTAGGGAAAAAATAGTTTTGTATCATATAATAGAAAGAAATTGCTTGGAATTGTATATTGTAATTGGTTGATAGAAGTTGATGTGTTTTGGTTATTGGAATTTAATAGAACAGGAATTGTGAAGTCGGGTGAGTTTCAGAGTTCCTACATCGTTCGTTCAAAAGTTCACATGCTAAATTTTCAATTTTTTGGTATGATTAGGCAATGCTAGTTGATTGCATCATGCATGAAGTTGAAAAGCCTGGTCGAAGGTTGTGAAGTGTGTGGGTTGCTGATGTGTATAAATCAGCATTAATTTTGACCTCTAGTTGAGGTTTTGTTGGTGTATAAAACATTGCTAAAGCCCAAAAGTTTGGTAAAAAAAGTCTCATATTTTAGTCTTCAAAAATATTTTCATCTACAAGGTCAAAAAGTCAACTAATAGAGTAACAGTTCAATACAAAGACTTAATTTAAGGTTGTAATTCAATACATTTTTATTTAATTAATTGAATGTAAGGTTTTAATATCTAGATTGTAGTGCCTATATTTGGCTAAGTGATTATTGTTTGTGTTTTCATATCTGTTTATTATCATGATCGCTTTTTTAATTTATAAAATTTTTAAATCATACATGTATAGTTATAAATGTAGTTGGAAACCATCATTTAGTTTCTTTTTAGCGTATATTTGTATTAAAACATGTTTTATGTAAGGTATCTAAGTTTTTCCTTATGTATTCAAGCATTTCTTAACGTATCCTAATTTTTCGCCATATCCATTTGATATGTTATATGCTGATTCTTATCCTATATTTGACTTACCAATACGGTACCCGATAACGAAATTTTTAACCATGATATGGTTCAAAATATCGGTACGTATGAAATGATATGTATCTGTTTTTCTCCCACCCGATACAAAGATAGGCTGGAAAGAAAAAAAATTCCATATCAGTATCGTATCAACCATATCGGATCGATATGCTACTGATATGGGCAATGCTAGTGATATGGGCAATACGGTATAGATACCCACCACACGCACCCATTTTTCCTTTCGTTTACACTAGAAGCCACGACACAGATCCGATATGCACAACTTATTTGCATAAAATATCATTTAAGTAATACTGAAAATATTTAAATATAAATAAGGTTATTCTCTCATTTTAATTCAATACAAATTTTCGTAGATCAAAATTCTTGAAGAATAAAAAGTCAATTTTCCAGTTTAAGGACAAAATTCACTTTTTAGGGATTATGTCAATATTTCAACCTTCAAATGGTAAGGTATTTCTCAAATCATAACATTTCATAAATTCTATTACAGCAAAACGTTACTAATACTCAAAAGTCCAGTAAAAAAGTCTCAAAGTCTTCAAAATTGTCATCTATATGGTCAAAAAGTTAACTAATAGAGAAATGGTTCACCATTAAAAGACTTACATCCAACCTTCACGAAAAAAAATCTAAATATTTGTTGAGTAGCCCCATTTAAATTCATTAAAAATATTCCTAATTCTTAAATTCTAAAAGAATGAAAATCCAAATTTTCAGTTTTAGGCTAAAATTTGATTTTTTGCCGTCTGGGCTAAATTTCAACATCCAAATTGCAAGGCTTTTTTCAAATCTTAAGGGCTCATAATTTTTAATATGTCAAAACATTATGAAAACACAAAAGGTCGGTAAAACAATTATACATATTGGCTTCTATATGGTGTTAGGTCACTACATACTCGGTCTCAAGTATCGAGTGACATTTATGAAAAGATTCCACAACTCTCGGATTTACAGCAAATGTACATACATATGTACCAGTATAAATACTACATTCAAATTAGTTGGCCACATTATTATCAATATGTTTGACTCACTTATAATGTATCACTTTATTTAATTCCTAAGCCCACACCATTCGAGCCGAAACGATGCTCAATGTGGTATTAAACTTGTCATATATGTAATTTACTTTATCAATGCAAATCATTACTTTCTTATGTATTTCATTAAATGTAAGGTTTTAATATCTAGATTGTATTTCCTATACTTGGTTAAATGATTATGGTTTGTATTTTTATACCTGTTTATCAGCACGCACACCTTTTTTATCTTATAAAATTCTTAACTTAAATATATATGGTTATAAATGTAGTTATGAGCTTTCATTTAGTTTGTTTTTAGCTTATATTTGTAATAAAAGAAGTTTATGCAAGGTATCCAAGTTTTTTCTTGCATATCTAAGCGTTTCTTAGTGCATCCTGATCTTTTCCGTCATATCTAACCGATACGGTCCGATATGCCGATACGTATCCTATATTCGACTTACCAATACGACACTCGATATCGATATTTTAAACCATGATTTCACATTGTTCCCCATCATGGCATCTTCCTACACAGGAACATATCCTTCAACCTCTTCTACTTAGCACCCTCGCGCCTATACAAAGGTTGATTCAATTCTTCTATGTTAGGACTAGTAGTGAGTTATATTATTTGGTTGATGTTACTAAGTATATTATTTAGAATCATTAGCTAATAATAATAATAATAATAATAGAAAATTATTAAAATTCATAACTAAATACAATATTCATGAATTTCATGTATAATCCTTAAAATAAAATAAAAAATTCCCTATATTAAAATTTTAATACTTTTTTTTAAATTTGGTGTATAATATAAATCATAAACCAATACTAGATTATGCCCTTATATTAGGTTAAAACTATTAAAGAAGTATGTCTAATGGATTATGGGAGTGACCCTAGCATAACCCTTGTTAGGGTTACCTAAATGTAACAAAGGATTATGGGAGTGACCCTAGCATGACCCTTGTTAGGGTTACTTAAATGTTAAGACATAAGAGGGTCAAGCCCTCAAGCTCATTCGATCAACAACAAAAAAAAAAAAAAAAAGAAGAAGAAGCAACATTAGCAGAGCTTGGAAAGGAAGAGCCGAAGAGGGGAGATGGAAGTCGACCTTGGCTGCCTTTTGCAATTGGCGAAGGCTACAACCAATGGGCCCACGACAACGGTGACTCAAACTGTCGCGCCCCCAAAATCCACCCTAGGTGTTAGGCGTGAATTTGTGCGTGACTAACCTGGCTTACAAACTATCCTGTACAAGAATACCAAGGAATGACATAGCGAAAGCATAACTAAAATTTTTCTTTTATATATAAGAAAGTATTCCAAGTTTGTAGATACATAACAAAAGTAAAGGCGGACATGCCCACCTATCAAAATACAAAAAGAAATACAAAATATAATCTCCCTTTCACTCCACTTAGCAATAGTCTAGATAGGGCCACACATCTAAATCCCTATCCTACTGTGGCTGCAACAGAATAGGCGGCTCCCCTTTTTCCACGTATTCCTCTTCAACCCATGGCTCTGGGTTGTAGATGTCAAACGAACCTGCCGACATAAAATGTACGGCTGAACATGGAATACTCAGCGTTTACAAGCTACTAGGTAACATTGTTATACAATAAACAATATCATGTGAGCATTGAAGATAACAATTCATAATTCATGCATTGAGCCGAACATGGAAATCATAACTCAAAACTTAACTTAATATGTGCATAACATTCAAAACCTTATCTTACGAGCTTTCGTAAAAAACAAAACATGCCTTATGAGTTCTTATAAATCTTATGAGCTTATGAGCTTGGGAGTTCTTATGAGTTCTTTGAGCTTATGAAATTTCTTATGAGCTTTCCTTATGAGATTTCCTTCCAAAATTCTTATGAGCAAGAGGTTAGTACCCGAAAACCTTGGGCTACCAACCTTCTTGACAATCCATCAAACTTATGAGCAAGAGGTTAACACCCGTAAAACCTTGGGCTGCCAACCTCGTTGACAGTCCATCAAACATGTAAGAAGATTCTTATGACCAAGAGGTTAGCACCCGTAAAAACCTTGGGCTGCCAACCTCCTTGACAGTCCATCAAACTTATGAGAAGATTATTATGAGCAAGATGTTAGTACCCGAATTTCCCTGGGCTACCAACATCCTTGACAATCCACCAAACTTATGTGACTTTCAAGATCTTAGCTTATGAGCAAGATGTTAGTACCCGAATTTCCTTTGGCTGCCAACATCCTTGACAATCCGTGTTAAAGTGATTAATGCATGTAAGTTAATGAGCATGGGTGTTCTTATGAGTTTCCTATTTGTTATCAATCCCGAGTGCTTATGAGAAACCAATGGTTTAATAATCTTCCTTATGAGGAAGACAATCATGCAAGGCATATGTATACATAGTAGACTCGTGAGCATCATAATAGACTTAGAAAACCTTAAACATGTCGATATGAAGCTTATGAACATCATAGTGAGCATAGAAAGCCCTTATACATTCAAACATGGTCATAGGGTACTATTCATAGCAATGACATAGCAACAATCATGGTTATTAAACCTAAGTAACCCTTCTTATTTGAAATCATAGTTTCTTTGAGGAAAAATCACTACCAATATAACCATAGATCATGATTGCCCATTTATTGAAAAACCTAACTTTGAAACCCTTATTTCTAGGTTTAGTTGTAACAAGGTTGGAGAATGGATGTATTTACTTACAACAAGTTAACTAGTAGAAGTATTTACTTATGACATTACAACAAGCTAGATAGTAGTGTGTAGTTAACTTGCAAAGCTTGAATTCCTCGATATAGGGCTTGAGAAAAGTTGAGAAGACTTGAAGGAGTGCAATCTCACCTTGGAAGGCAAATCCAAGCTTCCCCCTTGGTCTTGGGACAAAACCCTAGCTCTCCCCTTCCTTCTGCTTCCAAAATCCCCAATTTCCTGCCTTAAAGGGTTTGTCAAACCCTCCCCACAAATTTGGGCTTATATAGTAATTGGGTGGCCAAAAGACCAAAATACCCTTAATGAAATGGGTTGAAATGACCAAACAAGCAAAATGCGAAGGAGCGGTCGACTAGTAGGGAGCACTGGTCGGCCGGTCAAAAACTCCCTCTCTGAAAAATTTCCCCATACAAAATTTCTGGGGACTGGTCGACCGGTAGGGACTATCGATCGACCAGTTTTTCTCCATTTTTCCTATTTTCTTCATTTTGACTTTCGAATGCTTTTACCCTTGTTCCTTAATACCCATAGGCATTACACACTCATGTTTTGAACCCCCAACAATCATGCAAACACCCATAAAGTTCAAAATCTCTCATTTCTCATTGAGAACTTCCAAGACCATACACAAGGCTTAACGCCTTAAAATACTATTCACAACACTATTCACTGGAATAATGATTCCAGGATCCGGGGTTCTACACAAACCACGGCGACGACAAGTGGTATGTCTCTTGCCTCTTCTTCCTTCTGTGCTCTCAACCATTTTTCCCTAAATCAAAGATTCAAGAAGATTGATGAGTCTCAACCAAGGATCACAAGGGTTGAGAGTAATCATTCACGGGTTAATTGTAGGGACTGACCTCCAATAGGCTCCCGTGACTTTCTTTTTTTGTTTTTGATCCTGGCCACACATGCAGCTTGCAAAAATTGGGAAAAATGTGTGCATTCATGAGTTTCGGTCAATATTAGGCCGATATTGGCGATATATCTCCGATATCGACCAATATCATGTAAAAAAATGCTTATAGTGTATAGATGTGTTGGGAGGTGGCAATATCGACATATATAGGTGATATATCGCCGATATTGTCGATTTTTTAATCCTTGATCCCAACCCTCAACCACCACCCTTGGTAGATCCATCAACCTTATACTAAGACTCCCCATATCTCACACTCCTACTCTTATCCTCATGTTCCCTCTTAGGTCCTAGCTATCTCTTCCCTCTCCACTACCTCTATTCGTGATTGGCGCATGCAATCTCCATTCATCGCCTCTATAAGACCTATACATCACTACAAAGCTCTACAGCATCTGTCATCAGTATTTACCGGCCAACAATTGAAGCCACCAATCAGATAGGGTCTTAGCACTTCTCACTTGTCCCTAATCGCCTGCATCTATGTCTTCTTGCTACCATATGCTTCTTTATGGGTTCCAAGGGCACTAGCCAACGCATGGTCATTTGGCCCAATCAGATGTCGTTCATGTGGGTTATCTCGCCACCATACATCTCAAATGCACAGTAGTGACATCTGGGAGGGTAACATTTCCATCAACCAGACTTTTTGTGTTGCTATCCAATATCACGTTGGTGCTCCTTTCTCACTGGAATATCTATAAAATTTAGAAATTAATCCTGAAACAGAAAGAGATCATTTTAGGATTAGTAACTGAAAAAAATACCACGTGAATGTTGAATCTAAGCAATGCAACACTAATTAATAACATAAGAATCTGAGCGAAAAAAAATTCAGTTTTTTTTTTTTTAAAATTTAAAATTAATAAATTCGGAAATATATTTTCATATATGATAAAATAAAGTTTAATCTATAAACCTAATAGACCATCCATAAATTAAAAATCCTAAAAGTAAAAAGAAAAAACCAAAAATTAGGTTAGAGTGGGGATATGTTAGATCACCCTTTAAATGCTAACATATATTTAAATCAACTTTAAATATGTGGTATAAATGGCCTAGATAAGTAAATGTTATGTAGTATTGGATTAAAAAAAAATCCTATTTATCCACCTTCAAATATCCTCCATATAGATCATAGATTGGCAACAAATCCATAGATCTATGATCTAAAAGCATGTTTTCAGGATTTAAGAAGATTTAATACCAAAAATAGATAAAAGAGGATTTTCATACCTCGGTGAATAGTGAAACCCCTATTTCAATTTGATCTTCAAGGAGTTTGAATCCTTTTTATTACTCCTTTGAAATCAATGGTTGTGAATTTTTTTTAAAGTATTTGTTGTTTGGAGCTTCAGTTCAAAAAAGAATGCAAAGAGTGGATTTTTGAGTTAAAAATGAAAGTATGCCTCTTTTTAATTTTAGAAAAACAGTTCTTGGGGGGCATACATCGAATCCCAAGATTTGACTAAGATTCTAATTGATTTTATTTAATGAAGGATAAAATAACAATCACCTTTGTGACTTTGATATTGATAAGTCAAATCCACGTTATAGAACGTTGCCTGCAAAACTTTGTAAGTGTTAAGTCTCCTTTGCGATTCACATGAACCTTTTTTATCCTTTAATGCTTTCCTCTAATGGAAGTTAATAACTCTTCCAATTCAAGCTCTATGATCTTTTGTTCTTTTCTTGAACTCAAAATCCTTTCTTGATTAACAAGATTGGTTTTGCTTTTGCTCAAGATCAAAACTAGAACTAAGAGTAAAGAATGGGAAAGATGACACGTAAGCCATTGGAGAGGGAGGGAGAAATCGTTGGAGAGAGAATATATTCAAGGGGTGGACGTCCAACCCATATATATAGATTCCTTGGATTGCTTACTGGCAATCCAAGACTCTTCTCCCTTATCATAATCCAATTAGAATTCCCTCAAAAGATTCCTTAATGATAATTCCCAATTAATTAGGATTTATCTTAGAAAGAAACTAACATTATCCATTAGTAACAAACTAATCTTGTCCTTATCTTAATAGGGAATCATTAGTAACTAACTAACGTAATCCCTGTTAAATAGGGAGTCTTTAATTAGTAACTAGCTAATCTTATCCTTATCTCATAAGAAAACATTAATTAGTAACCAAGTAATCTTATTCTTAACTATTAGGAGATAAGAAAGATCATCGTTGTTGAATTAAATACATTCGAGTTTTTAAGTGAAGAGGGTAGAGATGAGGTCAAGATTGTAGAACGTGGGAGAGGGCGATCGGTGGAGCTCCAGCTAGAAGAATGTGGGTTTTGGTGGATGTTGCGGTTCTTTGGGGACTACGTGCGGCTTCAGGCGGAAACGTACAGGGTGGAGAGATGTCTAGGAAAGGCTTCAACATTTATTGTGGAACGGAAGAGGAACTCAAATGGTTCCTGTGTTTCACTGATGGCCATTCCAGTGGTGGGTGGAAGGAAGAGGTGGATCATTTTCCCCAAGGCTAAGAACAGAGGTGGGTGGGAGGGAGTGTTGGTGGCTCTTAAAAGCATTATTCCAGCTAATATGAGGGTTGTGAGGCCTGTGGGGTTTAGGAAGGTAGAGGGGAGTTTGCTTCGGCCTGGCCTTTAGCACAGCTGATGTCTCCCGCTGGCTCAGCTCGCCTAGGAGAGGAAATAGAGGCAGGGTCGGGAGGTTGGTGGGAGAGGGCAATAGCAGTATCGCATTCTCTTCCTGTCTTCATTTTGTCCTTGTTGGGAAAGGTAATCGATACGTTGCTTCCTTCTGAGGAGCAGTCCAAGTTCAATCCTTTTGGGGACCGCAAGGGGTTCTTAGTGTTGACGAATATAGCTTCGGTGGTAGACTTGTGTGTGGGGGCTCCTTGGCTTGTTCCAGGAGAAGGGTGGTTGTATTGTCAAAGGTGGTGGCCTCAGTCGAATTCCATCCCTAAGTCGTCATTTTGCTCTGCCTTTTGGATTGGGATCCAAGGGCTTCCTTTGCACCTGTGGAATTCGAAATCCTTTCAGTGGATAGGGGATGCGTGTGGAGGGCTCAAAGGAATAGCGGGGAGCACTTCATCTCTTTCGGATCTTCGAGAAGCTCGAATTCTGCTCATTCCTGTTCAACGAGAGAGTATTCCTCGGGTGTTGTTTGTTCTAGACAGAGGCAAAGCTTACCGCGTAGTGGTATCGGTGTTATCGGAGGAGGCAGTAGGAGTCTCCTGCAGAGAGAGGGCTTTTCAGCAGGTGGCGGTGGAGGTGAATTCAAATTTTCTTGGACAGAGAGCATCCAGTACGGCGAGGACAGGTGGGAGCAGACTAGAGGGGCAAAAGGAAGAGACATCCGGTGCAAGGGGGAAGAAACTAGAGGCCTTGCAGTTCGCACAGGCAGGCAGTCGGCATGGGGCAGAGCTTGGGGCTAGAGCGGGATCCTAGGTGGAAGATCGTACCTATGTGATAGGGAGGGAGGCAGGATGTTTCACCAGAATGGAAAGCGGTGTGGGGAGGAAGTCTTTGAAGAAAAACCAAAAAGGGAATTGGAGGAGAAGGTTGAGGTGGGAGAGGACATCGAAGGCAGGAGGAAGTCAGTCGGTGGGTACTGTAGACTCCCTTATTTTAAGTAGAGATAGAAGTATGGTAGTGGGAGTCGGTGGGATGGATTCAGGGTTAAGCCTTAGAGGGCCTTTAGTGAGTGGGCCGGAGATTGCGGGTGAAGGCCCTAAGAGCCCTGAGGCTTTCAAGTGGGCGGACTCGTTTAGAGGTGGTGGAGCAGTAGAGGGGGTTGGGCCCATAGCTCTGGTGGGAGAGGCCCAGGAGGTTCTGGCGGGTCGAGATTCATTATTTGTAGGGGCTAGTGTGGTGACCGAGACCTCGAATGGGGTAGGTGGAGCCAGCTTAATTAAGGAGGCCTAAGAGGGCCAGAAGCTGAGGAGATCTCCTTTAGGGCTTTGTTTAGAGAGGTCGGGGATTCAACCCATTTCAGTGGGAGGTTCGAAGGTGACACTACGAGACCAGGAGGATTCGGTTCAGGGGGAAGAAGATCAGTGCGATCTTCGGATCTTGGGAAGAGGGGAAGAAAGTAGTGTAGCAGAGGAGGTGTTTGAACCTCTCCGTCAGTATTCCTTTTTATCAGAGGTGGGATCTGAATTTGTGACTCCTATTCACGGCGTGCGGAAGGCGGCCGAGGGCGGTGGGAGCAGAGTTTTGCCAGCAGTGGAGAAGGCGGTGGGGGCTGTTTGGGAGTTGGGGGTCGGGCTTCGCGTCGATAACTCTCAACGCTTGGTCGGAAGGTTCTGGGTCGAAGGGTCAGGAGGGTCGGAGCTAGAGCATTATACCCCTTTGGTGTTCGGTGAGATGGAAGTAGAGCAGTCGGTATCGAGGCAGGATGTAGAAGGTATGCTGCCCAGAAACTCTGGTCTAGGCGCTATTGAAGCTTTTCCAGGGCCTCCTTTTGATCAGTCCCTAACGCAGCAAAGCCCAGTTGGGCGAGTGGCAGAGGAACAGGGGGAGGGGCTTAGGAGTTTGGATGTTTCGAAATGTGGAGGAGAGGTAGCCTCGACAGTCCTGGTGTCTCTGTTGGGGATTAGTGGTGAGAGGTAGGTGTAGAGAGCACTGTATTTAGGTGACATCAGAGATGCGGTTCCTAGTGAGGAGCAGCAAGGTGTAGAACAGGGGAAGAGGTCGTCCTGTCATTCTCTGGGTTTCTCAGTAGCCCTTGCTACCTCTGATGAGCCAGGGGGAGGTCTCCGAGTGGGTCGTGAACCATGTGGAGTTAGTGGGTAGAGAGTTGGGGGTATCGATAAATGGTCGTGTTTGGAGGCGTTAGTGGGTAGAGAGTTGGGGGTATCGATAGATGGTCGTGTTTCGGAGGCAAGAAGCTTGTTCTGTAGGCTCGAAGGGAGAAAGGAGGATAGGGGTTGTCCCATAGAGCGCCAGAAGGTTCGGAGGAGGGGGGCCTCGGCGAGGGAGGTCAGGAGATTATCCTGCTCTGTAAACTATGACCGAGCAAGACAGAGAGGGGAGTCAGCTAGTCCGAGATCGGCAAGGGATCACCGAATGATTAGATGATTGGGATTTCCATTATCTCTTAGAACGTTTGGGGTCTGGGGCAATTAGAGAAGAGGATAGTAGTCAAAAAGTTTATTTGCTCCAAGAAACCGTCAATCATTTGTATTCAGGAATCTAAGTTAACAGCAGTAAAGGATTATCATATTAAAGACATGTGGGGTAACTTGAATCTTGGGTGGCTCGAGCTTCCGTCACTGGGAGCGTCAGGAGGGATTTTGGTTATGTGGGATAAGTTGAGTATAGAAGTGTTGGAATCGGAGGTAGGTGCATATTCGATTTCCATTTTATACAAGTTGAGGGGGGAAGACTTTCCTCCCAAGTTCACAGGGGTGTATGGCCCGGTTGGAAGGTCGGAAGATGTGGCTGTTTGGGAGGAGTTGGAAGATGTTAGCGTTCGATGGGGCTTACTGTGGTGTATCGAAGGGGATTTTAATAGTATTCACTTTTCCTCGGAGAGGAGAGGGGGAAGTGTGGTCTCAGCCAAGATGAGAAGGTCCGGAGCGTTCATTAATCATCACAGGTTGATAGATTATCCTCTGAGGGGTGCCCAATTTACTTGGTCTCAGGCAAGTAACAATGGGGTGGCGAGTCGTATCGATCGTTTCCTGGTAGATCAAGGTTGGGAGGAGCTTTTCCCAAATGTGACACAGTGCTCTCTTCCTCGGCCCATTTCTGATCACGTTCCGCTTCTTCTGGAGTCAGGGCACTTTGTGGGGGGGCCTAGCCCATTCCGGTTCAAGAACATGTGGTTGGAGGATGTAAGGTTCAGGGAGGTGGTCGCAGTGGCTTGGAGGTAGGAGTGTGGGAGGGGAACCGAAAGTGCTCGCTTTGGGTTCAAACTGAGGTTTTTGAAAGAGCGTCTAAAAGTTTGGAATAAGGAGGTTTTTGGGAGGATTCAGGAGAGGTTGGCTAGTTTGCTTAGGCAGATGGAGGAGGTGGATGGGGTGGTCCAAGGATATCTCATCTCCAATTCGCGGATGATACTCTTATTTTCAGTAGGGCTTCAAGAAGGGACCTCCTCAATGTCAGGTGCATTCTTCATTGTTTTGAAGCAGTATCGGGTCTACGTATAAATTTGGCGAAGTCTGAAATTCTTAAGGTTGGGGAGGTTTCTATTATGAATCATCTGGTTGTCTGTCTAGACTGTCGAGTGGGATCTCTCCCTTCAATTTACCTTGGGATGCCTCTTGCTGCTACCTACAAGTCAAAATCTGTGTGGAATCTCGTTTTAGATCGGATTGAGAAGAGGTTATCAGGATGGAGGTCGGCCTACTTATCTAAAGGGGGGAAATTAACTTTGATTCGGAGCATGTTACAAAGTCTTCCTGCGTACTTCTTGTCTTCTCTTACCATTCCCCGTTCTATTGCCGGTGTTACAGATAGGAGGCAAAGGGAGTTCCTTTGGAACGATAGGGGGGTAAAGCTAAGTATCATTTGGTGGCTTGGTCCCAGATGTATCGTGGGAAGGAGGAGGGAGGGTTGGGATTGAAGTCGTTAATTCTTATGAACAAAGCCTTGTTAGGGAAGTGGGTGTGGCGAATTGGGGAGGAAATGAGAAGTCTTTGGCGTCAAGTGATAGTAGCCAAGTATAAGGATAACTCTTGTTCGATTCCTAGGGAGGTTAGGGGTTCACATGGCATGGGTTTGTGGAAGGGGATTATGACTACGGTGGGTTTGGTTGTGCCATTCTTTCGATTCCGAGTTGGGAGAGGGCCGGAAATAAGGTTTTAGAAGGATGTTTGGTCTGGTTCGTCGCGGCCAAGGTTTGAAATTTAGACGATATTTCGATATCTCGCACGAGATATCTCGATCTCGACGGGTTTCGAAATATCTGAACCATGTATTTTAGTTTTTACAAAATTTCGTAAATTTCAATCTAAAGTTCATATATTTCGGTCGAAATATTTTCTACTGGTTTTTTTTTTACATTTTCTCACACGGTTTTTACGAAATTTCGTATATTTCGACGAAATTTTGTATATTTCTATCGAAATATTTTCTACTATTTTTTTAAATTTTCTTTTGTTTACTTATTTATACCTAAGTTGTAATGGTCATTTACAAAATAGAACTTATATTATAAAATAATAATTTTAAATGCCTCTTTATAAATTAATTTTATTCTTATCTATATTTCAAAACCGTCCGTTAGATTACACTAATTATAATAATTTTTTTTAAAAAAATTGCATAAATGATCATATTACCCCTATGTTGCAAGTATTAACCTAATTATATTTTATAAATTAAATATTATTTAACTATTCTTAGTTTCTTAGTATTGATTTTTATTATACACAATAAAAAATTCAATAAAATCTTAGTACTATACTTTTAATTTTAACTATTCTTAGTATTGATTTTGATTATATTTGAGTTAATTGTTATGCTTGATTGAGAAATGAATGCAACTTTTTATGTAAGTTACATCAATATTAGTGAATCATACATTGTCGTCAGCATCAGCGCACGTCTTTGGCTCCTTTCTCATTTCATCTCTTATATACATTATTGTTTTTGTAATTTTTTTGATTCTCAGATATGTATTAACATCTATTTTAACATTTCCTTAAGTTTCATTGAAAAATTCCATGTTTTTCACTATTTTTTTCAAAATTTTCCTCCACGTGCAATCTTGTTCCCTCGATATCGATATATCTTGCGCAATATCCTCGATATATCTTTTTTCCATGGCTCGAAATGACATGCGAAATCGAAATTTCGAACCTTGGTCACGGCTTATGGATGACTTCGGCAACCTCTTCGGTCTAGCGATTGATAGGGAGGCGCTTGTGGCAGATTCGTATGAGAGTAGTGTTTCGGGAGTGGTCTGGTGCCCGAGGTTAAGGAGGGACCTTAATAATTGGGAGATGGATGATTTAGTCAGGCTTTTGGAGCGCATCTCAGCGATAGCCATCTCCCCAGAGATCAGAGATTGTCGGTTGTGGAACAAGGAGGATTTTTAGTAAAATTTCTGTATCAATCGTTGCTAGTGTCGGAAGGAGGAACGTTTCCTCATAGGGCTATTTGGTGTCCAGGAATGCCTTCTAAGGTTTTTTTTTTCTTATGGGCCGCGGTGTTGGAGAGAATCCTAACGTTAAATCATTTGTAGACGCGAGGTTGGAGCTTGCCAAATAGGTTCTTTATGTGTCTCCAGGAGGAGGAGACAGTGAATCACCTATTTTTGCATTGTCCAGTAGTGAGGGAGGTGTGGAATTATTTCTCGTCTCGTTTGGGAGTGCCTTGGATTTTTCCCTTGACCTTGAGAATGTTTTTGGACAGCTGGCATTGGGAAAGAGGTGGGGTTAGGGAGGTGGTTTGGGGTATTCTTCTAGAAGCGATAACTTGGCTATTGTGGAAAGAGAGGAATGAAAGAGTATTTGAAGATATAGTCACAGCAGTGCCCCGTCTTTGTGCTCGTATACGGGTGGCGGTCTTGGAGTGGGTGGGGGTCGTGTGCTCTCGGGAGGATATTCTCAACTTTGTTTTTTAGTTTGTAGTTTTTGGTTCTGGCGGCCCTTAGGGGTTCGGGTTTGAAGGTGGGGTTGTAGGTTGCTGTAGAGTTTACTTGCTTGTAAACTCTGTGCCTGTGTGGCTGGTTTTTGTTGTGGTTTTTGCTCTTGTTTAATAAAGTGTGCTATTGATTAAAAAAAATTACCAACTAACTAAAGAGATAAGGTTCCATCATAAAGTGGGCCCCCCACCCTAGGTGGGCCCCACTTTCACACTCCCCTTAAGGAGTTCCAAACTCCTTTGGTCATCATTTGATCTTTATCAAAATTCCCAATGGGTCCTACCCATATGGTTAATCACATCCCATGTGATTTCACCTATTAGAGCTTCACTATAGCATATAGTGATTTACTTAGAGAAATTAATTAATTAAATTAATAATTTAATTAAAAGCTTTAAGAAGGTCCTCCTAGTGTGTGGGATCTAAAGGGATCTCCTATTTCTAGTTGTGGGACCAAGTGCTTAACCTTTTTGGTTAAAGCCTTGTTATTAGGAAACACTTTCCTATAACACTATTAGGATCATAGAATTTTATCTATGTCCCTAGACTTCCACTAATCACAATAATGTCCATTAACACAATGTGACTAACCCCCAGAAATTAGAGAATTACTTGCAGGTATTTCTATTACAAGATTTGTTTACAGATGCATCCTTCCACTTCCAATATTGTTATAAGCTTACGAGACAATATCATATACTGTCTGTAATCCCTAGCTTATAATGAGAACCCTTTCTCTTTGATACTTTTAGTCAAGCTTGGACTTTCAAAACTATTTTAGAAATTCTTTAAAAAGAAATAATAATAATAATTATATTCTTTTTATATAGAAAATAAATTTCTCGATAAAATCATTTCATCGATAAATACCGGTTTTCCAAGTCCGGTTTGATAAGTATCAACTCAATATAAATTACTCGAGAAGAGTAGTTGAATCCTTGTTGAGCGTACACACTTCTTCTAGTATAGTGTACATAACCCAACGAGCCCGTATTCAGTCCGGTCACCGGTGTGTTGGACATTGACGATTGGCTACATCAAAGCTATATAAGCAAATATTAGAGAAGATGTCGACCTCTCAGGTTAAGGACAATCTGTCAAATGGACTACCCTACACATATAGACAATATATTTTTAAGGGTATCCACTGAGCAATCCTGTTGCAATATAAGTACTTCTTACTTATATGCACATCTTAGTCAAGAGACACTTCTCTCAGTGATTAAGATTCATCACTTCATCATATGGAACTAACAATGTGTAAGTTAGTAGGAATACATTGTCTAGATGTATCCTGAATAACTTAGAACAATTTTAGGTCTACAAGGAACCGGAAAACCTTATCTCCTTAGCAATTAGTTAATGAACTAATTGGATGGTTTTCCTACAATGTTACCTAAGAGACAAAGTAGTCTCATCTAATGAGACACTTTTAACATGTTATCCAATGTAGAAGACAATGTGTGAATGTAAAATATGCTATTATTGATTAAGTAGACTAATACAATTCCGAAATGATTT
The DNA here is from genome assembly GCA_015143295.1 of Tetracentron sinense. Classification (NCBI taxonomy): domain Eukaryota; kingdom Viridiplantae; phylum Streptophyta; class Magnoliopsida; order Trochodendrales; family Trochodendraceae; genus Tetracentron; species Tetracentron sinense. The sequence continues at coordinate 17,206,816 of CM026565.1, read as the reverse complement.
TCGTGGGCATATATGTCTAATAGAAAAGAGGACTTTTAAGATTCAGTTTCAATACTCGTGGGTATGCTTAATACTTATCGTAATGTATTGGTCGTGATACGAATGTATTGGTCGTTTTGGTACTGATATGAACAATACTGTATGATATTAGTGTCAAAAAATTAGTATATGGGAGTTTTGTGCCAGTAAGGCCAAATACCGATACATATTGATATGGTCAATATTTTAGTCCATGGCGGTCAGCAGAGCCACCTTATTAGATCTTTTCCCACCTTGTATTCTGAACCGCATCATAAATATATTAAACCTATTCTGTGTGTATATGTATCTTATCCTTATTTACCCTCTACAATGATCAATTGTTTCTTGTCTTTTGCATGTAGGTAGAAAGTGTGTAGTCATTTGGTTTTTAATGGGCAAGTTGAGATCATGCTTGATATTACAGACTATATTCTGAATATTTGGGATGTGGTGTTTTAATTTGATTGTCTTTGAAACTTTATATTATTTCAGATACCACTATTGAGATGGAAGAGATTTGCTTTGGTCGCGGCAATGTGCATCCTGGCTGTTCGGGCTGTGATTGTTCAACTAGCATTTTTTCTGCACATGCAGGTTCGTTTCCTGGTGACCACAATAGTTCTTTTATTTTTTTCCTTATGATCTACATAGTACATGTACATTTAGTTTCATCTTTAGCATTTATGACACCTTGTGCGTATAAAACTTTTCCAGACGTATGTTTACGGAAGACCGGCTGTCTTTACACGACCTTTAATATTTGCAACTGCATTCATGAGCTTCTTCTCAGTTGTTATAGCGTTATTCAAGGTAAAGATCCTTAACTTTTTATATTTAAAATGGTAGGGAGATAACTAGTACCAAGATTTGAAATATGGGTTACATGGGAAATTTCGCTCTTTGAGAATTGGAAGTTACGAGGAATATTTTTTATGTTGCCTAACATTCTGTAGTTGACTAGTTGTAGGCGGAAATGGAAAATTTCTGTGAAACTTTAGGATATGTTGAAAGAGGCATGATTACATACTCAAAACTCAAAATACTAGAAAAAGGAACAATGTGCAATAAGTAAGACAATTTTAGGGGCAAAACTATTCTCTGACAGAAATATGATACATTGACATCAAAATAACTTTATATTGTTTGAACAGTAATGACTACAAGACAAGTTAATGAGCTCAAACACTACAATCAACAATTGCAAATAGTATAAAAAAACAATAGGGGGTCACTCAAGCTACAGGCTAGCTCAAAGCATCATTCCTATCTTAATTCCTAACGTGGGGGCGATAATATTGTGCCCATGGCATTATGTTAATTCTAAAATAATACATAATTAATAAATTCATGTCTGATCTAAAATAATCCTAATTCATTTTGTAAAAACTCTCTAATAAAAGTTAATATAAAGAAATACATATCATGCCCTTTACTTATTATTTTGGAATATACAATACTTATGATTAGTTTTTATAATAACAGACGTAAAATATTTATTTCCTTTGACCGCAAAAGAACAATAAAAAAATCAGTGCATCTATAGATCAGCATTGGACATTCACATATATTTTATTAGAGCCTAAGCATTAAGTTCTAAGGTTGAAATGAAAAGGAATTAGGGTTTCTCCATTTTTTAAAATTTATTTTCACTGACTAAATAAAAAAATCAGTGCATCTATAGATCAGCATTGAACACACATATATTTTATTAGAGCCTAAGCATGAAGTTCTGAGGTTGAAAATAAAAAGAATTAGGATTTCTCCATTTTTTAAAATTTATTCACTCACTAAATTCTCCATTACCCTTTAATCTCCTTTTTTTTTTCACATCTAGTCTACATGCATTAAAGATCCATTTTATTTTGATGCATTTACATATAACAAAACATAAACTGTAATCAATGAATTAATAACATATAAGAAAGAAAAAAAGTTATAGTGAGTCGATGCTGAAATCTTTATGTGTCATACATTTCTCCATAAAATTGAGGATTTATTCTGTTTTCTATAGTGGTTGTTAATTTTCACTAGACAGCATAACACCCCCCCCCCCCCCCCCCCCCCCCCCCCCCCACACACACATGAAAAAATTTGAAAGAAAACTAATGTCTTAAGGGGTGGAGTGGTTTATGACTTCCTATTGAATTTAAGGTTTTGATCAAATTTTCCTTTGTTGTTTCTTAAATATGCAAAAATAGAAATGTAAATTTACATAGGTATTTTTCTATTTGCAAAATATCACGATATGTTGCAATATGCAAAATATCAGCCGATGTATTGCGATTTGTCCTGCAATAATTGTAAAATATATTTTTTTTCAGATGTTTGTGCTAACCACCAATATTTTTTTTCAGATGTTTGTGCTAACCACCAAAACTTTGAAATATCGACCCATATTTTGCAAAATTTGGAACGTTGACTGATACTTGATACTAAGATAAGACTAATAATTGTGGAATTCTAAAGTTCCTGAGTTCCAGAGTAATAGGGTATTTGTAAATTGGGATTAAAATTTTATTACCACTGCTCACATGAAGAGTTAGATTCCCATTTGTTGGTAAGGAAATGCATCTGTAGGTAAGTTTTTTGGGGTTTGGACCTTTTCGGGATTGAAATTTAACAACTGTGATTTTGGAGTGGAAGTTGTCTGATTTTTGTTTTCTGTCTGACACCAACTTCTATGCTCTTTTCTTCGTTTATCATAGTTTGGGTCTCTAGCCTTTTGCATATTCACTAGAATTGCCAAATTCTAATATAACTAAGAGGAAATGTGAGGTAGCCATGGGATAGACTTTAAGGACAGTCACTCAAATGCAAACACAATATGTTACACATATCTGGTGGACTGTCCACCTGCTCTACCAGTGGGCTACTTTTATTCCCCCTAGAAGTAAAATTTTCCCCTGCCACCGTCTCAAAATATGTTCCACAATCTGGTATAATGGATATTTTCCTTCCCAATCGATAAAGAAAAATTTTCTACTGTCCATGGTAGTTATTGACTCTAATTGTAAGGGCCCAAAATCAATTATAAAGTAGCTTAAAGGTAAAAGGAAAGAAGCAAAAAGAAAGAGGAAAAATGCAACAGTAACGGTATGATCTTTTGTTCTTTTTTCTGGTCTAATTACAGCTTAGCTCGACTATAAAATTTATTTTCAGTTTGAACTGGATTATTCTGTAGGATATACCTGATATTGATGGAGACAGGATATTTGGCATCCAGTCGTTTAGTGTTCGCCTGGGTCAAAAGCGGGTCAGTTATTGATTTTTTTTCTTTCCTACATGTTGTAAGTCTCTACAAGTTTGAATTGTTATAATCTCACCCATTGCTTCCTCGGGCATTCCATAATTTTCTTCAACAGGTATTTTGGATTTGTGTATACCTCCTTCAGATGGCTTATGGTGCGGCGGTGTTGTTTGGTGCAGCTTCGTCCTGCCTTTGGAGCAAATTCATAACGGTAACTTGTTGATTGCTCAACTTCTATCCAGAGCTTATGTATATTGGCATCAACGGGGTTCAATTCCATTGAGTTTATGGAATTTTATTTAATTTCAGTCAATTTAACAAGGGACTCAATTTAGTCCAGACTTGATCGAGATCTGAGTTCACTTTTTGTGGCAACTGAAAATCTTGATTAACCTGCTTGGTTTATGCCGACTAGGTACACTCTTATTCTGAACAAAATACAATTGTAGGGTCGATGCAGTATGAAATCAGAGAAAACAATAAGCAGAGAAAGAAGGTTTACGTGCTGACTGCATCTACTGTCGATAAAAGAACGGATAGCTTTCACTTTGCAAAGATTTTAAGTACATAAAGTATAAACCACTCCCCAAAAATCTCACACTAGAGTCACACTTATACAGTATCACATTCTCAAAGAGATACTGGATACCCAACAGCCCATTTTTACACCAAGATGAACTCTCTACAAGAGCCACAAAGAGATCCCAAAGCTCATATGCTCAGATTCACAAAGAACCAGGTCTCCCCAAGAGCCACTCTCTCCCGGAGAGAACATTCTCCACAAGAGCTATTCAAATTCTTGTATCCCTCACATCTACAAAAGCATATATCCAGGCCTTTATTGAATCTCAAACCCTATTCCTTGACTAGCTAGAAATTCCCCAAAATGTACTCCCACAAGGAAAACCATAAAATAGAAGTTTATCTGAATTGAATATGGGACAGATTCCAATGCTTATATCTTTGTTTTTTAAATTGAAGGGACAGAAACTTAAAACTTAGAAGGTTGTGCTATTACTGCAGGGACACTTTCTCAGTACACTTGCTTGTAACTTAAAAGGGTTATGAATTTTTGCTTCATTTATCTTTTGTTCCTTTCTTTCTATTCATAATTTTATAATTTCCCTTTAATTAGTCATTGAAAATCTAAAAAATCTTCAAGAATCGGTCAAGACTCCGAGGGTGTCTTTCAGTCAACTTGACTCATCTGATTAGTGTCAAGTTTGATCTTTGAGCTTCTTAATAATAAGATCAATTTTGAAATCTATTCCCTCTTTGCCATGCTACAGGTTTTGGGGCATGGTATCTTGGCTTCTGTTCTTTGGAGCCGTGCCAAATCTATTGATCTCAAGGACAAAGCTGCAATAACATCCTTTTACATGTTTATTTGGAAGGTAACCAGTGATCTAAGCTTAGTGACTAATATAGTAAGAAAAATGTGTTCAAAGTTGATTTCTCAACAGAGCTTGTGTTTCACATGTTAAGTGACCAAAAGCCGTGATTCAAGAATTTATGACTTAGATCTTTATTTTGCTGCAACCAGTAGTCTGAATCTTAGTTTATAGATATGGTCAGTAACTGGCATAATATAAAATGAGTTCTGTTCTTTTCTTCTCAATTGTAGCAATCTCTGATTTTTTTTTTCTTCTGCAGCTCTTTTATGCCGAGTACTTCCTCATTCCACTAGTGAGATGAATATGCAGAAAGAAAACAATGGGTGAAGCTATTATTTTTTCCATAGTTTTTGATTCATTCCAAATGTCGGAAACACATGTTATTGTTAGAAACTTCAAAAATTATGTATGGAATAAATGATTATTATTACTCTTAAAAAATGTATATAATGGTATGCCTCGTTTCATGCGAAGTGGCCACACAATGCTCTTGATAAACTAGAATGACTAAACAAGATTGTGTTACATAATCCTTTAAAGAAGCCTATAAGTGATTGACTATGATGTGTGGTTTGAGGACTAATTAATCTGCGTTCTATTTTATTCCAGCAGTTATGGTGGTTCATTTTTCTTTATCGTTATTTGTGTTTTTTAGCACTTCTCATGCTGGTCGTCAGTTCAGCACTTCACAAGTCACACAGATGGTCTTTTTTTTTTTTTTTTATAATGTTTCGGTCGGTAGATGCCAGATGGGCTTATCTTCCTATGAGGGTCAGTTCACAGATTGAGCGGTTCAATCGGATGGTCTATATCAGGTTGACTAACTATGACCAAAACTCTCTTTCTCTTGGTAAGAAAAGCAAAGACGAGATTAATAGAAAAGTTTTGTGTACTTAGTCTGGGGGTAGACCTCCCCAAAACATCCTCTACAACCACTCTGAGTAACCAAAGTGAGAAAACTAGTTTATGACACTACTTCCATGTCTGAAGTATAACTTATATGAGCAAGACAGTTTGAAACTATGCGGGCTTTGCTAATGATACGATGTAACTGAACAACTGCAAAAGCTGTAGTACATAGATATATGATATCCTGAATATGAACACAGATCCTCCGACGGTCGGTCCCCAAGGCCAGCTGAACGACTATCTGTAAGTCACCTTCTCCCATAAGTATTGAAGCCCTATGCTACTCCTCGATATAAATCTTGAATCTCTGTGTAGAGAATGTTGCAGGTCAGAAGGGGAGCAACACACATGGAAGTATCCTGCTGTAATGTTCTTGGAGAAGGTAACTAGCTTCTGAACTGCCATCCGCATATATAGTTCCATCAGAATTGATGTTTTGGTCCAAAGGTGATGAGGCGATGAGCACTAGATGAACTGCCAATACTTGGTGGGACTGAGGACCATGGGTGACCTGTGAAAAGGTAACAATATAAGAACCTTGCTATAATTCGTTGTTACCCTTTCTAACAGTCTTGAAGTATGTATCTTTTTATGACCAAAGAATATTAATGGGTTTATCAAACCATCGGTTGAGATGGTTTGGACACATTCAGAGAAGACTACCAACATGCAAGTTGAAGGCCCTAAAAAGGAGAGTAGAAGACCAAAAATGATGGGAATAGAGTTGTGAGATAAGATTTGATAATATATGATTTATTAGAAGGTATGACTTTTAATAGAAACATAATAATGGAATAGGACACGTGTTGTCAACCCCAAAATATTTGGGATAAGGCGATGATGATGAGGCGAATAGCAGAGAACGTAGAGCGATCAAGGGACAAGGTATTAAACTTCGGTTTCAGTATAAATTTCAATCACTAAAGAAGTCCAAGAAAGTTATGTAAAAATTAAAGAAGTTTAGGAAACATTGAAAATCTAAGATGAAACTTTAAAAATTCAATACTTAAGTATAAATACACATCTAGAATTCATTATATTATTGATGCAATCAAGTATTACTCAAATGTGAGAATCATGTTAAGTGACATACATTGTCTATTTGTCTGAGTTATAATTTCTTTTTGATATTTCTCTATATTGTTAAAAAAAATTAACTATATTTTATCTTCTTTGTTAAGTGAATAAGATATGTATTCTTTATTTTTCAATGATTATCTATGTTAATTGTTTTGGAATCCTGAAAAACTTATGAATGGACATTAAAGTTGATAAATAATTGTAATTCATTATAGTTTCTAAATCTTCAATTTGCAATTGATGAACTCAATGTTTTTACAGTTGAATCAAAATATGAAGAGGAGGAAATGGGTAGTTAAATAATTTTAATTTATGAAATACTATTAAAATTATTTAATATTATAAAAAAACCTTTATAGGTATAATCTACTAATAAAAAATTATTAGAATAATAAAATTATAATTTATAATAAGTTGAGTCATAACCACACTCTAATAATAAAATTATAATTTATAACAAGGTTAATGCTAGTAACACTCTCTTTAAAGTTAATTATATTTATAATAAGGTTAATAGTAGGGACACGTCTTTTCTTATGAAGAAAGTAAGTTTAAAACGAGTGGAATTCAGTCTAGAAACAGTGCAATTCAATGTAGCATTATTCTTTTTAGTTAAAACTTAAAAGCCTATCAATTTACAAATTTTTCTATACACTTTAGTTAAATTCCATCAAAGTTCTATATTTTTTCAATACTTTTTTTTTCTGTTTTGGTCGAAGTTTACTATGAAGTCCGTTATTTTTTAAATACAAGGGCATTTCGTTTCAAATACCACGGAACTCGAATCAATTCGGTCTACTTCGGTGGAATTAAGTCGATTTTTGACACCATACTAAGGGAAGGAAATCAATCAAATGGAAGAAGGGAAGGAGATAGTGAGAAGCACGTGAGGAGAACCAAAAAGTAGTTTGAAAGTTATGGAGAGCGACTGGGTGGAAGAATTAGGTAAGGATCTGTAGGAAACTCGATTACCCCAAAAAGGGTTTGGTTGATGAGATTTGAGATAAACTTCTTTTGGAAGATCTTCCTCTCACTTTACAAGAAATCATAGATAATTTATGGACTAGTGGAAGGGTAGAGATTTTACAAAGACCCAAGGTTATCTTTGTATTTAGGTTGGAGGTAGTGAATCATATTAGAAGATTCTTAGGGATGATTTGTGGACTAAATGCACTGTTTCTAGTGCTGCAAGTATTGCATCCAAATGCAATCACAAAATCCTTTTTATTTCAGGGATGAAGCGGTGTGGATGAAAATGATGGGGCTCAGTCTATAGAGTATTTTGATTGTGAGGTGGAAATTACATTAGGATCAATTGCAAGGAAATTAATCCAACTTGACTTGGAAGAGAGCTGGACTAAAGGTAATTTCCTGAGGGTCTGGGTAGAGATGGCAGCTGCAGAACCTCTAGCTCATGGAGTTTGTACTGAGAATGAGGAAGGAAACCCAATTAGAGTTTCTTTCTGAGTGTGTTCATAAGTCCTGCAGAAGATGTGGACTCACTCATTTGATGGCTTGGTGGGGCTGGGCATCAAATTATATAGAGCTCAACCTCGCAAACTGTATTGGTTGAGATTAACATAGGGTTTTTAGTGCTGCAACTTGCTGCAAAATCCATTCTTTAGGCTAGAAGATGCACATTTGACGGATAAGGGAAGATGCGTAAGTTAAAAGTAACTGTTTTATTATTATTTTTTTATATCTTATAATCACTAGATTGATTATTATTGGTTGGTGGGCCCACCAATCTAAGGGTTACAAGTGGGCATGTTTCTCTTTTCCTTGTTTGTGTATATTGATTTTCCAATAGATTGATTATTATTGGTTAGTGGGCCCACCAATCTAAGGGTTACAAGTGGGCATGACTCTTTTTCCCTTGTTTGTTTATATTGAGTTTCTAGTGTTTACCAAGGATTAAATGAGGATGTATCGGTCCCAACTAAAACCTATACGTATCGGTTTCGGATGATACATATAATTTATTTATTTTCTTTATAAAAAAAACTGTCAAATTTAATATTAAAAAATCAAATGAGTTATAAAAACCAAATTTACCAAATGTAAAGTCATGGGAAGCAACTCAAAGACAAAATAGCAAACACAAATTCAATTTTATAATAAATTAAAACATACATAACTAATAAACGATACATATCACCTGTTTTGTATCAGTATAAATATTGTACAGAGGATTACTAATACTTATACATATTGTAACGCCCTAACATACCCCCTAGGAGTTTAGGGATACTTTAGGCGTGATTATACGTACCTGCCAAACCATCCTGTCATGAACAAGATAATTAAAGTACTAAACAATGATAATCAGAGCGCGGAAGCTAAACATAAATGCGGAAGCGTAAACTAACTTTTTCTTTTCTTCTAAGATTTTCAAAATAGTATTTCAAGTTAACATATATATAACATGTCTAAGTCTAAGGTGGACAGGCCCACCTATCAAAATGTCAAAATATATAAGCACCCTCTCGTACTCTCCCCTCAACAGTAGTCGAGGTACGGCCACACGTCAAGGTCTCGGTCCGCCTGAGACTACAGTGGGATAGACGGCTCTCTCTCATCGATATACTCTTCCTCGACCCAAGGCTCTGGGTCGAGGGCTCCCTCAGTACCTGCCGACATGAAAGTACGGCTGAGCATGGAATACTCAGCGAATACAAGCTTCTAGCTATCCATAACAATAATAAACACGCAAGGAGTAGTACAATACCAATCATCAATTCCAGGCAATAGTAAGATCATAGAATCAAACAATATTAAACATGAAGAAATATTATCATCTTGATGTGCATGAATGCAAAAACGCCGACAAAACTCATGCTTGAAAACCCGTTTCCATGTCTCGATATGCATTGTAAAAATCATGTATGCGTGCATGCATGAATGTCTTGTCATCATCTTGTAACCTTGCATCTTGTAACTTGTGAGCCAGAGGCTAGCACCCGAATCTCCCTGGGTTACCAACCTACTTGATATGTATGGTTTTCTTATGAGCCAGAGGCTAGTACCCGAATGTCCCTGGGCTACCAACCTTCTTGACAATATGTGATTTTTATTACTTGTTTAGTTTTCTTGTGAGCCAGAGGCTAGTACCCGAATGTCCCTGGGCTACCAACCTCCTTGACATGCAATATTTTCTTATTGGTTATTATATGCACATGCTCTTGAAATCTCGGTTCATGCTATCATGCGTGCTCGTGTACGTGTCAATCGTGACAACCATGGAATAAGGATAATAAGAGAGGTATGACATCACCATTCAATTCACAATATATGCATATGAGGATTTGAGTAATCAACATGGTATTTAAATCCATTCATCATTCATGAGAATACATGTATAAGGCCTATTTCCCTTTTTCTTCCTTCAAATCATTATTTCATAGTTTAGGCATTTTGTCAAACACATCACATGCAATGTTCCTCCATAGTTCATCTTCTTATTTTTAGTGCATATTTTCCATCCAATAATCAAAGTGAGTTCATTATTGGTAAAATGCCCATCCTCCATTTTTCCATTACACAAACCACACATACCACACATCATACATTCGGCATCCCATCACCTCAATCAATCTCTCATCCACACATCCATATCCTTTTTCCTTTTCTTGTTTATAATTATTAGAATGATACATTTTACAAGGAAGGAAACCTCCTAACATGAATCACATTTCACATAAAAAGCCTAGATTATCGCTAGGGAAAGTTAGTAGGGTGTACTAACCTTGAAGAAGAGAAGAAAACCCTTGAAAAACGCTGTGGAGAACGCTGCCCTAGCTTGGAATGGGACTCCACACGTGCTTGAGGTTGGATTTGAGAGATCCAAGCTTTTGAGATGGTCATGGGTTCCAAAACCCCTTGATTTTCTCAAGTTGATGCCCTAGGGTGAAAACCCCTTCTCTCCTCTCTCACTCCCTCTCAAAATATGGCTAAGGGTGTTTATGAACACCCTTGGCTCGAGCCAACCCTTAAAAATAAGGGTGGAGTGGCCAAAAGACCAAAAAACCCCTAAAAAAATTTCTGAAAATCGCGTAGGACCGATAGATGACCGATCTACCGGTAGTGGACCGATCGATCGGTGCTTATGACCGATCTACCGGTAGTGGACCGATCTCTCGGTCTTGACTGGTGCTGCAGAACGCACTTCAATATTTTGGCCATAACTTTTGACTTGGTACTCCGATTTTGATGATTCAACTTGTGTTGGATTCGTCTTTCGAAGAGGAACAACTTTCATGTTTTGAAAAAAATTCTAATTCTTCTTTATTCATAGACAAAAATTCCCCTAAAGCTGACTGGTCTGCAATGGGTTGCGACAGCCCAAATTTGCAGCCGACTCGATTTTGAAAATCCCACTTTTGACTCAACCCCGACTCAAAATCAGGGAAAGTGATCAACATGAACCTTGAAGAGGGTTCTAATACCTTTCCAAAAATTCAGTAATCACTCAATTCTGAGCAACGATGACTAAACTAGAGCCCTTTAAAGTTGAGGTAAATGCCGAAACATACCTTTTCGACACCTAGAATACCTCGAGTGTTTTCACACTCTTTTCCCCTTGTGTCCAACACCCTACTCACACCTCATAAATCATTCTCTATAAGTCTTTAACCCACCTCAATGATCATTAAATTCACACCGAGATGCATGAGAGGCTCCGGCCTCTCTATGTCTCATGCACTAGCACTATTCACCAACAACCCATTGAAACACTTAGGGTATTTGTACCCTTGATTTCACTTAGAGTATCTTTGCACTCTCTTTTTACGACTCAAACCATGTACCTAAAACCTTCAATTGACTAATCATAATATCAAGAACACAATGGGAGGCCTTAGGCCTTCACACATACCATACAAGGGCACCTTTCACTGGCACTATTCATAGTATAGTGAACTTGAATTTCCGGGGTTCTACATCCTCCCCCCCCTTATAGGAATTTCGTCCCCGAAATTAGGATGCAACGCGAACGCGCTAGGATACTTTCCCCCACTTCATTTAGTCTTTACGATCCTTCGTACCTAGTAGCGTTAAACACGTCCACTGGACACTTGAATCCCATGTTGACCAATCCCTAGGCTAAGCACACGTTACTCACAACTAAATCAACAATGCATAATAGTACACATAGAATATATGTAGCATGCTCATACACATCTATAAACATATATCACATACTTTTGGCCATTTATAGATCGACACCTTGCATTGGGCCCGCCTTGCTCAACTGAGCCCACAAACTTAGGACCTAAGACATGACAAAGGATTATCAATCCGGTGCCGACCAACACCTAACTAAGCACTCGCTTATTAGCAAGGCACCCTTGACTAACCATCATCAAGCCAGTATATAAATCATATGTATTACATAGATAGTATGTTATATACAAGCAACACCTCACACTTCATTGAAATAGGGTATAATATACACATGAATTAGCCTTAACATACAATGTAGGTTTTTCTAGCATGAAACCCTAAGTTCGGTTGAGATTTCAACCGGCTTTCGACTAACAATAATTTGTTAGTCTACATTTAGGAGCAATAACAATTCTTAAGTATAACTTGAATCAAGCTCCTAACTATTCAATGAGCATATATTGCTTATGTAAGCGTATCGTATCTATCCAAGTATACACATAATAGTATAATTATACAATTGGTTTTCCTAGTGAAGCTAAGTTCTTCTGCTTGTTTTCAGGTATTAAATTAATGAGTAGTTTATCTAATTGAGTTATTTACGCAACTTCCTCACAAGAATCTCCTATAGTCTCACTTGGAAGCAAATCCCTACCTAAATCTAATAACATAATGTATGATAAGGGACCTAGCCCCCCTTGTTAACTAACACCTAGGCTAGCCTCTAGCCTGAATATCACATCACTCATGGATCTAATTGGGAAACCCGTTAATCAAGCATTGGTTTTCACTTAGCATATAACATATAATATGCCAATCATATATATCATATAATACCACAAAACAATTCAACACATAATCGTATTAGTATATAAAATTTTGGGTTTTCTAGCGTAAATGTACTCTAACTCGGTTGAAATCAACCTGTTCTGGACAAAGACTAAGTGATTTGTCTACACTTGGAATACGACTCCTAAGATGAATCTAATGCCTTGGCTTACTCGTGGTATCATTCCCTAAACGACCCTAGAGACCTAAAGCCTATGCTTTGATACCACTTCTGTAACGCCCCAACATACCCCCTAGGAGTTTAGGGATACTTTAGGCGTGACTATCACTACAAAATTTCAGACTTTTAACGGCGTTTTTAAATCGCCGTGAAAAATCCCAAAAACGCCGTTATAGTTAATAACGGCGTTTCAAACCAAACGCCGTTATTGCTCGCGTCGGGGAAGGCAAAGGCGGCATTTATTTTGACGGCACTTTAAAAACGCCGTTATATGTCACTCTATGACGGTGTTTTGAGAAATGCCGTAATAGACTCACCTTTAACGGCGTTTTGACAAATGCCGTAATAGACTCACCTTTAACGGCGTTTATATAAATGCCGTCATAGACTTACCTTTGACGGCGTTTATATAAATGCCGTCATAGACTCACCTTTGACGGCGTTTATATAAATGCCGTTATAGACTTACCTTTTACGGCGTTTATATAAATGCCGTTATAGACGAAATCTTTGGCGGCATTTATATAAACGCCGTCATAGACGAAACATTTAACGGCGATTCATAAACGCCATTATAGTCACCAATATCAATTATGGCATTTCCCAAACGCCGCAAATAGTCATGACATAAAAAAAATGAAAATGTTTTTTTCAATTTTTTTTTAACCTGTTTTGTACCTGTCAATAATATAAATATTTTTTTACCTGTTTTGTACCTATCAACAATATAAATATTTCTTTTACCTGTGTTGTACCTGTCAACAATATTAAATAAACAAAATCTTGTCCATAATGACATTATATATAAAAAGAAATTTTCGACATGAAAATCAGTATAAAATAAATACATCCAATCACAGGTGCCCATCATAATGTAATAATACAATACACATGTCCATAAAAAAGTGTCAATAAATCGTAAGTCTAACTATCTTCATCTTGCTGGTTCCCTCCTGCACCTCTAAAACTCGACAAGTGTGTGCTCCCTGCTCCCTCCTACAACACAATTAAATAAAATTATTTATTAGAATATTGAAATGATAAAATTTACAGATTTCATAATTAATATGCAAAAAAGATTCAATCACTAACATGCATGCAAACATCAGTAACAGCACACCACACCAAATCTAAGCAATGTCACGCCATATTGAGGGCTTTACTTGAAAGCCATGAATCAAGCATAAAGCAGAACTAGCATCTCAAAAGAAACAGGACTAACTAACCGAAATCTCTTTAATTTTACTGACACAATAGAGGCGCACATCTCATCAAAAGAATACCCATACCATAGTTCCCAATAATAGTTCAAATCATGGGATGCATTATGCATTTCACCAAAAAATGAGGTTCTGAAGAGTATGGCAAGCCACATTGCGAGCTGTAGGTCACCATGAGATAAAATCCAATACCCTTCTATTGTATGTAAGAAAGCATGGAAAGAACAATAATAATGCCATGCACTTATCCTGCATGGATGATTAAATAATGTGAAGAACCCTTAATAAAACCATGATCTCTCAAAGAGTACTTTTCCTTAGTGAGTCCCAATAAACATTTTTCTTGTTCTTCTTTCAAACATGTAATAGGCTAAATAGATATGAAAAATCAAAGCAACACTGATGAACAAGTGATCGCATAGTTAGACTTACGAGTTACAAGTTACAACAATGAGTTACAAGTTACAACAATGGCTGCTCATCGCCTCTCTTATTCTAGACATAACAATTCACTAATTAAAAAATCAGTTCTCTAGGCGATGAGCAGATTTAGACCATGAAACAGATTTAGTCTAATTTAAAATTAATCTAAAAGCTAATTCAAAACTAGATTTTTCCTATGTTAAAACTCAATTAAAACTAACCCCCAAAATCTAGATTTAATCTAATCTAAAAAAAAAACTAAAATAAAGACAGACTTATTCTATTCTTAAAGTACGTTAAAGGTAATCTTAAAAATAAAACAAAAATCTTAACTAATCTCAGGTCAAGCAAAAAGGATTTAAGTTAAGTCCTAAAAACATATTCTACCTAAAGCTTAAAGATTGACTAAAGAACCATAGATTAATTGTTCTAATCTAATGCTATCTAATTAAACAAACACTAGCGGAATGCACGTGCGATGCACGTGAGTGTACAATCCTCCTGATTATTAAAAAAATATAAACTATGAAAGAAATGAGAAGATTTATTTGAATACATGTAAAATGCAACATAATAAAAGATCTCAAATTTTGTTACGATGATATGCTAGTGTGTAATATAATAATAAATTGTCAATTCAATGTAAATAATAATTATAAAATTATTTGTTTTGATCCGATAGATCATTCTCCATAAAGTAGAGTCACTGTAGTGACTCAAATAAGGGTGTCAACTTTGGAGATGTGTGCACAGGGCCCTTGAGGTGAACCAAGAGCTTTTCCGGAGGAAGATTTTGAGGGACAAAGGATGTCCCTTGTGTAGAGGTGAAGAGGAATCGGTCTATCACATGCTCTTTATCTGTGAGCATGCGAGATGTTCATGGCTCGGGTCTCATTTGGGGTGTCGGTCAGGGAATGTATTAGCAGGCGATTTCGAGTGGTGGTCCTCTTGGGTGAGCATAGCTCTTCCTTTGGAGCGTAAGGGCGTAGTGTATCTGGAAGGCTAGGAATTCTAGTCTCTTCCAAGGAGTACCATTAGTACCTCTTCACTCCATTTCTCAGGCAGTTAACTTGGTGGGAGAAGTGGTTCCTAGTAGCTCAGTGAGGGCAGTGGTGGATTTTTCTTCAGGTAGGAGGTTGGCCCCAATATCTTGACACCCTCCCCCCTTTCCTTGGATTAAGGGTGGCAGGTTAGCGGGGGTGGGTGGCATAATTCGCGACTTCTGTGGTCAGATTTTGGGTGGTTTTGGTCAGGCTATGCGAGGCGGGTCCCCCCTTGTAGCGGAAGCTGTGGCAGTCAAAGCAGGGTTCAATCTCACTCTTTACAGCAATAATATTGCTACATAACATACTGAATTATAACATGATACTAAGCTCACGGAAATGGTGGATACAGGTCCTCAAGTGTTCTACTGCGTCCCTAGATATATAAAAATCCAAAAGCAAAGTAAAAAGAGAAAGTAAAATCACAAACTCAATTATTTCTAAATCTTTCACTGTTACAATCCAACTCCTCACAATATTAATATTGCTACATAACATACTGAATTATAAAAGAAAAGAAGACCACCAAAGAAAGCATGCTCCATCTGCATTGATATCTCATATCCCAAAGGGTCGGTTTACAGGACTGGTCTCATCTTCGCCTTCTTCAATAGTGCCTTTATGGTTGCAACTTCTTGGAAAAGATTTGGGCCGTCAAAGCTTGGATGGTTTAAAGTTGTTACAACCTTGGAGATATACATGGAATTAAAGAGTTGTATAGATATAGGGATGGTCTTTCCTTTTGAAATTGAAGTGGGGATATCACGTGATATCCACTATTTTCTTTGTTGATAGGATATGAGTAGGAGACGGTATCCAATAGTTTTGAGAAGGGAATGGAGAGAGAAGATGAGGGAGGGAGATATAGGCAGTGGGGGGTGTATCCATATCCAACAGGTGTATCGGTTGCTTGAACTTGGAAGATAAGAGGGAGAAAGAGAACATGAGAAAGGTCTGTTGCCTTCTCCCATAAATGGAATCTAGATGGTGTCAACAGGGAGAGAAAGAGGAAGATAAAATAGGAAATAGTTAAAGATTGATGACCTAAAAATCCTTCCAAGTTGCACGTATAAAACGAAAGAGAAGAGGCGTGGGTTAATGGGTTACCACGATCCCTCTAATCACGGGTTAATGTGTTACCTCGTTCCCTCCAATAGCCCTTATCCTCCCTCTAGAATATATCCACAAATTCCGTTTGTTTGAAATCCTTCGTGAGATGGTTTCTAGGTAGTAAAGAGATAATATTGGATAATAGGCTATGAAAGAGGCAAGAGAAATGAAAGAGGCTTACCCACTGTTGTTGTGGAAGAGGTGGGAAAGGAGGAGCTGCTGCTAGGCTACTAAAGCTCCTGGACGATCTGAGAAGAGAAGGGAGATGGTGAGCTGCGGCCGCTGATCTTGGGCGTGCTTCCTTGATGGTGTAAGTAGTGGAGGCTGCTATTGATGGCTGCTGTTGGGCATGAAAACAAGGGTTCTGAGCTGCTGCTCTTAGGCCCGAACATGTGGCTTTGGACAAGTTATTTTGGGGCTGTTAGTGTGGTTTTATGGAGTGGTGTTGGGGACATTCATGGAGGCTAAATGGGGGACTGTTTTATAGGTTTAATGGTGGTTAGATGGGCTGAACTAGAGAGAAAAGGAGAGGACCGTGAGGCAAGGAAGAGAGGATAAGAGAGATCTTTCTCCTCTCCCATAGAAGTTCTTAGAATTCTCTGAATTCTCTATGTTCCAACATAACATGGTGGATTATCATAATACGAGGGAGAGAGAGAGAGAGAGGGTTCCTTTATATGATGCAGAGAACTAAGGAGGAAGAGATACAGATTGGGTGGCTGTTAAATGGAGTGATGGTTCGTTTATAAGAGAGGTCTTTCTCCTCAAATATGTCTAGTGCAATTCGAATTTGCAGATACTTTGCACTCCAAAGCATTGAAGCACATTCCTTGATCAGATATCAAATTCACATGAGGAGGTAAAAACAGAACATGAATCATTCTGGAAAAAGATAAAATTTGTACAACGGAACAGGGGACAAGGACGCAACCGCTCCAACATTAACAATCAGCGTTAATATGGGTACTGGATAGGTAGAGGGACCTCTACCTTTGATCAGAATTTCTACACCATGCCACCCCTTCCACCTATACAGCATACCCCTAGCCCTAAGGCCTACAATATGGGTACTGGATAGGTTTGGTTGGGCTGGCCCAGCCCATTGATATCCCTATTTACCGGTCATCTTGCATCTGTTCAACAATTGGGATTTGGGGTAAAACATGGTTGATGACACAGGTCCAAAGATCACTGTTTTTTCACTCTAGATTTAGATAAGTGCCAATTTTGCTTAGCCAAATAGAAACAACACAGTGGGCTATTATGGTTTATGGCACATGTCCATAGCCTAGTTTTCCTTTAAGGGGTCAGTTCTTTTGCTGAGACTTATAAAATCTAGCACTCAGCAAGTTTTGTCAACAATATGTATTTTCTTTTGAGAACTAGGTGTATCGTCAAAGTGGTTAAAGTTTTTTTTTAAAAAACCTTATGGAAAAAGAGATATAGTTAGGCTAGAACTCACGTATAGTTAGGTTAGAAATCAGGTATGAATCATTCTCCTTCATAATCAAGAGATATAGTTAGGTTAGAACTCAGGTATGAATCCTTCTCCTCCATAATTAATCACGTTTAACTTAGAGAACAAGAGATATAGTTAAAGAGTTATAGTTAGTTTAAAATTCACGGCTGTTGGAAAAGTTCTTCCAGGCCTCAATGGAAACCTCTCTCCTTCCATGGCTGAGTCGTATTCTACCTATATAAATAGCTTAACGAGGTATTTATTGTAACAGTTTATGGAAAATATTATTTCCATGGGCATAACCTTGCTTTCTGTGCAGTAAACCAAATTGCAGGTTGATGGTTACTCATGATGACTATAGCATGATGTCCAAAACTTACAAAGGAGAGAACTTCAGTGGCAACAATACTTAGAAACCCAGTTGATCGTGTCTTCAGCACTTATGGATTTTCGGTGGAGGTTGCAGCTAGGTTTTTGGTGCATCTTAACTTAACTTCTGCAACACAAATGACTGGACGAATACGTTCAAAGAATGGAGTAAGTACATTGGATATTTGGCCATGGAAGTATTTAATTCCCTGGATGAGGGAGGACCTCTTTGCCTGTCCAAACAACAAATTAACCCTACTTATGATTTGCCTCTAAGGATCTGATTTACCTACTCAGAACCTCTCTCCTTTTCCTATCAAGAATCTTATAAAAGATTCACTTGCATTTCTTTCTGCATCTGCATGTTGTTCCCTCAAATCATCTTCCTTTTATCAACAATTCATGAACTCAATTATTGACGCTGTCAATAACTTTAATTTAACTAGCACGGAATGTTTCTAATTGTGTATATTGTTTTCTATTGTTATGATAGGTTTATTTTTCATATTTGATGCCCAAAGGACATTACAATAAAAAATAAGAATACAGGTTAAAGGGAAAATCAGCTCTGGAGAGTAGTTTCCATTGTGAGAGTTCTTGTTTCTCTCTTGAATCTAGATTTAAAGAACATGTGCCTAGGTGTGAAAGAATTTGATGCTAACAAGAAAAGTAAAAATGTTGAGTGAATTAAATCAATCGATACATTTTACGTGCATTGCACGTGCATTTTTACAAGTGTATATGTGTGTGTGTGTGTGTGTGTGTGTGTGAATAGTAATGTTTTATACTTTGATTTGTTGTTTTAGGTGCACCATGGATTTTATAATGCTTACCATAATACGACTAAACGCCCTGGTGTTCTATATACAATGCAAATGAAAATGAAAACTAAAATATTTTCAAATTAGCATTTACCTCTGGAGAAGCTTGTGGTGCTGGAGTACCCTGACCTGCAACCTGTTGTGAAAAAATTGAATAAATAAATGAATGAATATCTAAAGTTAAAAAAGGATTATTTAATGCTTGTTAGTATATATACCTGCTGCCCCTGTAAGAACTGGTTGAACATCCGCTGCATTTCATTGAGCTGAGTTTGTTGGGCCTCCATCTGAGATTGTTGGGCCTCAATCTTAGCGGCTTGGGCCTTCATCTGAGCTTTTTGGGTCTCCACCTGAGATTTCGTCGCCTCAAGTTCATCCCTTAGCATTTGGGTCTCGCCAGATGAGGAGCCTATAGTACCGGAATGTCTCGAAGATGACCCCCATAACCTAGTGGGAGTCGGGCCCAATCCACATCCACGGATGCGTCCATCTCTCTCAGGCCCCATGACCTGAGAGAGAACATCATTTCGGCCCGTGCTATCTTGTGAGCCAACCGGTAACTGGCTGAGCACATCCTTCAACTTGTTCTGCAAACATTTTGAAACAATTACTATCTTGAATTTCAATTAAAGTGTTATATGATATAATGAATATTTAAATTACTTACAATCGTTTCTCCTGCTTGAGAGTTGACTGGCAATCCATCCTTCTTAGTGTGGGTCTTTATCCAGACCTCAGCATGGCCCGGAGCTATCCCTGATGGACTCGCCAATCGCTATGGCAGTGAAAAAAGTAGAAAAACAAATTTTTAACCCATATGCATCAAATTGTGATATAAATTATTAGAATGAAACCGAACATACCTCCTCCTCTCTGACTCTGGCGAAGCTCTTTGAGCCCGCCGTATGAGGAATTTCTTGGGACTCGCGACTCGCTTTGCCCACTGCCTTCCGTTTCTACAATATTACATTTATATATCATATGAGATAAGGGATAATTGAAAACGATATAAGCATAATTAACATTCAAATAAAATATACCTGGGCCTCATCAGTGTACAAGTAGTCGACGTACGTATGCCATTGCTCCGGGGGAATATCGGAGGGGCACCGCTCATAGTTGACAGCAGGAGGGGCGTCCAAATCAAAAAGTTTTCTCCCCATTGAGGACCTACTGTCCTTCCATTTCTTACCCAAAGACTTCAAAACGAAGTCCTCTGCGATAGGGGGGAAATAGAACTTCTCCTGCAAAAACGTTGTTAAATTAATCATATATCAACTAGTTACATAAGTGTGTTTTAATAATAAATGACCTATTTATTTTGTTCTCACCCGTACGACTTCCAAACCACGGGTTTTATCCGCATCACTCATCGCACGCCAATTCCGGACATCGATACGAAGTAAGTGGGCATCTCGTGCAATATTGCCCAAATACCCAGCCAAAAGTTGTGCATTCTTACCCACAGGTTGTGCTCTCTCATTTACTTTCACCTTTTTTTTCTTCCCTGTAGGCATCTTATGTATTTCGATGCATTTTGCTTTACCGCGGACCTTCCTCGTGGCCGCGGTAGCAAGTGTGGAGGAGCTACCCGAATGAGATGGTGGAGTGTCTGTAGGATCCATCTGCAAAATATTGATATTAGCTTCTGATAGAAATGCATAATGAAAAGGAATCTAAAGTACAAAGACATGAGATCTGACTAGCATATATCATTGTCGAAATACCAAAAGCTTACAAGATTACATTTTTACCTCAACATTCAGAAGAAGGAAAAAATCATTTGGAATTTATTACTGTGAATCTTAACTGATTGGCACCATCCCAAGCATGTACAGGGACTTATGTTAGTAAATCCTATGGAGATAGCTCAGTGGAGCAAATGAGCAATGTCTGGCCTACTTTCCCATGTACATAACAATAGCTAATCAATACTTACTAGATGGCTAAATACTGTAACAAGAATTACATACACATGTTGTTCAATGAAAAATTTGAAGTTCATTTCATAACCAAAAGAGCTTTAGTTGGCATGGTGGCACCGCCATTACCATTAGATACAATTATATAACTTTAACCTTATATTTCACTATCACTGGAAACAACCATAAAGCCATGTTCATCAATATCTCATCAGAGTATATAAATCAACCTGGCCCAATACTTATCTACACGCATCCACCCAAGTTGAAACAAGTAATTAAGTCCAAGTTAGGACATGTTAAATGCTATTAGTTTCATCTAAATAGTTTAATTATACAAGCTTGGCCTAAACTATTCCCACACATCAAGTTGAGTTGAGATTTAGCAAGTCAAGCTATTAAACCAAGGCTGTAACATATTTTTGACCGTCAGTTTAATCCAAAAACTTCATTATACAAGCTTAACCTGCCAAACTTCATTATACAAGCTTAACATACTATAAATATATCATTAAGAGCAACTTCTGAAGTTTGGATAAGGTAAAATAAGAAAATGGTGAGCACTCATTGCAGTTGGCATCAAAGGTTGCAGTCAATTAAAATATAGAAATAGATTAATAGAAATAAATTCCAACAAAAATCCCTTCCATTGACACTATCATTATTGAACAATTGTTACTTGGTACACTGAGGTTATCCCCTTTCTCTTGAATATATACTTCTACATTACATCAAAAAATAATCATTATGTTTCATCGCTATATATTGATTCAACATCATCGGCATCACTAGATTCGGAAGAAGAAGCCTGTTGTTGTAACACTTGGGGAGGAGCATCAATAGTTGCTCCAGTAATTCCTAATCTCACCCAACCGACACCTCCGTCATCATCATGTTCAGTGTCATCTAATTGTTGGTCGTCGAAGGGCTCGTTCTCCCTGAATGCATTATCGTCCACAACAAAATCTTCATTCATGTCGAAGAAGTCTCTTGGTTTAGTCTTGATGACAACATGCCAATCTTCTTCTGTTGGATCTTGAACGTAAAATACCTGCTCTGCCTGAGATGCCAACACATAGGGTTCGTTCGACACCAAGTGTGCTGGAACCAAGCGTGTGAAGTTCACAAGCTTAAACTCAAATGCATCGGTCTTTATTCCGCTACCCCGTGACTTCACATCAACCCAATCGCACTTGAACAATACAAATTTAAGGCTTTTAGAATACGTCAATTCGACTACGTCTGTTAAGCGACCGTAGTAGGTGATCTCTGTGACCTTGGGGGTTCTGTCCTTAGAAGTTGAATAGCTTGTAGTCGTTGCTTTGACCGCAACACCACTATTCTGACTTTTGCGTCCTCGCTCTCTATCCTTAGTACAAAACCGATATCCATTTATGACGTAGCCCTTAAACTTTTTTGTGACTTTACGTGGACCATATGCAAGACATGTAATCTCATCAGAAACTGGATTACCTGAATCTTGTAACCTTTGAACCTATTTCAAGACCAAATAGGATTAATATATATATATATATATATATATATATCAAAACATAACTAATGTGTTATGCAGAATTCACAAGTTAAGACTTACATAGCCCTTAAACCACTCAACAAACTCAATGGTGTGCTTTTTTTGGATTTCGTGGGGGGTCATTCTAGGTCTTTGATTTGTCATTTTAAGTACATTCATATGCTGCCTGCAAAGAATATCATTTTCCAATCATTGTAAGTAAAAAAAATAAAAATAAATAAGTAACGTACAACATATATGAAGATTGTGCTCTTACTCTATATATTTTGTGACTTTATCGCAGTTAATCAACACATAACGATGTGCCTGCTGCCATTCCAAGTCACTTAAGATATATGGCTCTGCACTACCTATTACACTTTCATCGTCATTCCTCATCGGCCTGTTTAATCTCGATTCCATATTATTTAGATACCTGGAGCAGAATGTCATGCATTCTTCTGCCAAGTACCCTTCTGCAATGGAACCCTCTGGTCGGGCTCGATTGCGCACATAAGACTTCAGTGTATATAAGTACCTATATGAATTAAATTTTGTTAAGATAAGAGAAATTCTCGATAACAAGAAGTTTGAACACAACTATAAAATTATAATTGAAGGCATACCTTTCGATAGGATACATCCACCGGTATTGTACAGGTCCACCTAGTCTTGCCTCTGCGGCCAGGTGTATAGGCAAGTGCACCATAATATCAAAGAAAGTCGGTGGGAAAGTTTTCTCTAAATAACAAAGTGTAAGCGCAATTTTCTCCCCTAACCGTCTCAAATCCTCCACTTGACAGACTTTTGAACATATACCAAGAAAGAAGTTGTTCAATTCAATTAAGACTGAAGTTGCATTATTCGGCAATGTTTTCCTCACAGCCAGTGGTAGGAATTGTTGCATTATAACATGAGAGTCGTGACTCTTTAGTCCATAAATTTTACGCTCTTCGATATTGACATGTCTTGCAATATTTGACGGGTAACTATCTGGAACCTTCACACTCTTCAAAAATTTGCAAAATAACTCTTTCTCATTCTTGTCCATCGAAAAGCATGCAGGGGGCAGATAAACTTTGCTTCTGCCAGGCAGCAACTGAGGGTGAAGTGCATGCCGAATTCCCATTTCAACCAAGTCGTTACGCGCTTTTAAACCATCCTTAGATTTTCCTTCCAAACCTAACAAAGTCCCAATCACATTGTCACATACATTTTTCTCAATATGCATTACATCAAGGTTGTGCCTCAACAAATTATGCTCCCAGTATGGCAACTCGAAGAATATACTCTTCTTCTTCCAATTATACGGCATATCCTCATGGCTCGTCTGCCTTCGTCCTGTTTGCCCAGTTTGCTTACCAAGGGAGAAAGGAATACCCTCCAACTGACACAACACATCAGACCCAGAGATTGGAGTTGGAGCACATCTGAACTCTGTAGTGCCATCGAAAGAGTTTCTATTCCTCCGAAACTTGTGATCCGGCTTTAAAAAACGACGGTGCCCCATGTAACATTGCTTCTTGCTCTTAGACAAGTGTCGGCTACAAGTGTCCTTATGGCATGAAGGGCATGCCAACTTTCCTTTCGTGCTCCAACCTGACAACATGGCATACCCTGGGAAGTCGCTAATGGTCCAGAGCAATGCCGCACGCATTACAAATGTCTCATTCTTTGACGCATCATAAGTTGTCAACCCATTCTCCCACAAGTCCTTCAACTCCTCAACTAGAGGCCTCATGTAAACATCAATTGCATTTCCTGGCCCAGAGGGACCGGGAATAAGTAAGGACAGAATAAAGTTCGGCTACTTCATACACATCCACGGTGGCAAGTTATAGGGAATAAGAACCACGGGCCATGTGCTGTGAGCAATACTCATCGTCCTAAATGGATTGAAGCCATCACTCGCCAACCCAAGCCTGACATTGCGAGCATCTGAGGCGAACAAAGGATACTTTTTATCCAAATTTTCCCAAGCTGGTGAGTCTGCAGGATGCCTTAACATCTCATCCTTAGTTCGATCCTCATCATGCCATCTCATTTCAGTAGCAGTCTTGGATGACATGAACAACCTTTGTAACCTGGGTTTTAATGGGAAGTGACGCAAAATCTTTGCAGGAGTTTTCGTCTTGCGTTCCGCTTGATCATCCCCTGCCTTCCATCTTGATTCACCACACATGTCACATGTTTGCTTCTTTGCAGACTCTTTTCAGTAAAGCATGCAATCATTAGGACAGGCATCAATTTTATCATAGTTAAGCCCCAAATCTGACATCACCTTTTTTGTCTGAAAGTAAGTATCTGTTAGTGTTGAACCCTCAGGGAGTACTTCCCTCAACAACTCAAGCAACATAGTGAATGACTTATTGCTCCATCCACTAAGACACTTAATGTGATATAATCTTACGATGAAAGACAACTTGGTGTGTTTCGTACATGCTGGATACAAAGGCTGTCTCGCATCCCTTATCAATTGGAAAAATCTATCAGACTCAGGATTGGAATCCCGACTACTAGTAGCCTCATCTTGGTTTGGGACCCCGAACACATCGTGTACCATATCTTCCATCTCATTATGTCTGTCTTGCACATAAGGATTTTGAGAAACTTGGACAGCAGGTGTGTGTTGCAATATGTCTTCCCCGTGATAAAACCAGATTTTATAATTCAAGTCGAATCCATTACATATCATATGGTCGAAAGCTGTAAGTCTATCTTGGTAAACCACATTGTTGCATTTGGGACACGGACACTTTATACTGCCATTGTTATTAGTCGCTCCACGAGCTAATGCAAACTGTATAAACTGCTTTACTCCTTCTATATATTCCTTTGACATCCTATGTAATACAACAATTGCATTCACAATTGCTTAGATACTAACAATACATAATTAATTTGATACTTCATAAAAACTTATAGATAAAAGTACCTTGACATTCCATTCCAACTCTTATCCATGAGTTATAAGATTAGATTTATAAGTCCGTCTTCGTTTGTTATTCTGAGAAATAACAAAAGTTTATCACATCAGTAAGTTTTAATAAAACATGTGTCAATTACTTGACCATCTACACAATCATATATATGCATGCATGCTTCCTATCATCATCAACTCCTCTTCTAACGGGTGGGGTGTTCCTATCCCATTCAGGAATGCATAATCCCCAGAAGTCAATAGCTCAAGTGTTTTGTTCCATTTCAAGGAAATTTCGGCAGCATTTCTCTATGGTTCTCTAAGTACACAACTTAGACTAGGGGTAAGCATGCATGCCACATTGTCTAAGTATGTACCCAGAGAACAAGAGAAACGACTGACAAAATTTTCCTCAATTTGGACCAACCATGAGCAACTGACTACACTGGAGATTATGCATTCCCAAACTGTCCAACCGGACAATTCAAGAATCATATACAGACAAATACACTTTATCACAAATAAGACCGAAAAGTTGTTAAACCTGCATTTAGCCCCACAAGAGAACTAAACGTCATAGTTTACAACTAGACCGTCCAAATAGGTGATACAAGAAATGCACTTGTCACACAATGATTCTTGAACGGGAGATCTAAGGTACAATGCATGCATGAGTATGAACGTAAGCCAATACAAAATTTCAATCATCATAAATACAAAGTTTAAACATCCCTAAGCAATCATAACATAGTAATTAAACACATTTAATTAGTAGTTTAAACAGTTAACATAGACCACGGGGTTCTACCATGCACTCTATAAAGTATAGTAGAGCGGGAACAGGATTGTTAACAAGTAAGAATTACTTAATGCAATTAAATCGAAGGAAAATTTAATATCAAAAGATCTAGCATGTCATTTTAGTTTATCTCTCAAGTTAATAATTGAGAATTACTCGACTCTCCTATTAATCATTTGAAGACTAGTATAAAAGAATTAAGGATTTAACTAAGAGCTTTAATTAGAGGACCCCAAGGTCCTCTTCCAAGTTGACCACATCAATCAAATTTCAACACATTGGGCAAGAAAAATAAAGTTTTTTAAAAATAATAGTTTCACTACCACATGTCAATTTGCAATTGGGTTGTCAATTTGGAAGAAGACCATGTGGTCCGTTTTCCATTTCCCTTTAATTTGATGTGATCAATGTGATGTCGAAGAAAATAGGTGGATTTTATGTTGCTTCTACCCCTTGGATTTGAGAAGCAACTAGGGCGGTATCAAGACTCTACAAACTTTGATGAGAACATCTAGATTGTTTATATCACATTGGGAGGTTTAGTTATGAGGATGGGAAAGGGGTTTATATCAAATAAGAAGATGATGAGTTCGGCAAAGGGGTTTCTAAAAAGAGAAAAATCTCTTGTAAACAAACGTGTTGCCTATTAAAAAATACAAAATTTGTAAGGTAACTTTAGCACATTGACACCCCCTACTTAGAAAAACAAATAGGTTCTTGATTTACTAAGCAACCTACTACTTTGCGGGTTCCACCCTAGTTGGACCTCCACTTAATAAGTGGTCCCCATAAACTGACAGCCGTCTGGTCTAAGTTTAGGGAGTCAAACTGGAAATAATCTCATGCAAATCACCCACATAAAGTACTGCACATCCGTTTCTAAACTGTCATTGGACGGCAGTGATGTATGGAACCGTGGATATCCTTTTGGCTTTACCAATTAGATGCAGTTAGGTTATGTAAAACAATTTTTTTTTTAGAGTGCTATATGTAGACGCATGAAGCCGTAGACGTTCCTTTCGCCACAAAAGGACAAGAATTTATGATGGGACCTACACGTCCTTTTGATGGGGGATTCCAATGCCCATGAGTTAATGGGACCTACACACTTTCCCTCTCTATTATCCATATAACAAGAATGGTTGGCCAGAAATTCATTAATCATGTGCACATTCAGTGGTCTATCTTGGAGGGGTTAATTTGTACCAAATAATTCAATTGAAATCAATATATCTTTTAAAAAAAACATGTTTATTTATTTAGAGTCTAGTTTCCTTATCACCTGCAGTTTAAACAAAGCTATGAAGCCCTAAGAGACAGGTTTACATAAAGAAATGTTTTTATTTAAGTCCTTGTTTGGGCACCCAACTACCATCTATTTTGAAGAACTCATTTAAAATTATAGACATAATTAGAGGGTTGGTTCTTTTTTTATTGCTACTGGTACTTGCCATTGGCCTACATTCATGATACAACTTGCACTTTTTATGTTTTGAAGCTTTAAAGGGGTTCTGAAATTGGCCTATTCTCTTCTTCCATTCCTAATACTTTAAATGATTCTGACATGAGGAGCCAGGAATATAATTAAGATCTTTCTTTCCTATTTAATTGCTAATAGAATCTTTAATCTAAAGAAAGATTACAGTTTGGATAAACATGATATAAACAATAAGATGAGGTCTGGCTGTAACATTTTGATCCACATACATATTATTATATAAATTTGTATATATCTATATATATATATATATATATATATATGTCTGTATGTTTATAGGTTGACTACAAATCTTGGCTTGTATAATTAAGTTTGTTAATTGGATGACTGATTAGGTGCTAAGTAATGCAATTTACAAGAGCGTTGAGCACCGGTGAGTGGGAAGCCGTACAAAGCCTCTGCTCGAGCGTTTGAAATAAATCAGAGTATATAATTATCAATTTTTAGTGAACTACGTGTTATGACATCGTATAAGAAAGCACAAGCCAAACCCCACCCATTTTAAATGGGTCAAGAGACAGACCCAAACCTCACTATGGGTTCAAACCTCAACCCAAATCCATTGAAAATCGGGTGGGTTTGACCGGAACCAAGTCGGCTCAAAACAGCCAACCCTGTCTTTACAACTGTACAAATTAAAAACCTAGCTGTACCTATAAGCAAATGAGGAAGTAAATTAATTAATAAAAACTGTTGACTACCATAGAGGTTTTGTGTAACTATTCAAAAACAGTATACTGAAGGGGATAATCTCAACCATCCATTTAGAACCTAACGCAACAACTGGTCAAAAATTGTTATATCTGACGGTTAAGATCAATAGATCCCTCTAATTGGTAATCTCCAAATTCGATTTATGAAAAGATAAGGCTTTGTACGGCCCGCGTGAGTGGGAAGCCGTACAAAGCCTCTGCTCGAGCGCTGGTACCTCTCTCAAGCGCTCTCTGCCTTCAAGCCCAACACTCTCTCTCCTTCTGTCTCTCCTCTCTTCCACAACCACAACTCGAAACCGTAACCCTATTCTAGTTTTCAACAACCCCATATGGGTAGGGTAAGCTAAGCTTCTTTTTATTTCAATTAAGCTTTCTATTTCTTAAGGCTCAGATTTTTAGATGTTTTTTTTTCTGGGTTCTGGAGATGGGATTGCTATTTTTTTTTTTTAATGTCAGATTCTATGTTTCTGAGGTTTTTGTTAGTTCATGTAAAAGTAAAACCCTAATTTTTTTTTTTTAATCATATAAGAATTTTTTATGATTCTGTTGGTGGGTAATGGTTTCTCTTTTGGGGGGTTTTGTTTTTTGTTCATCTAGATTTATGCTCTATTCTAGACTTTTATGTTTTATTTATTTTTATATCAGATTTTAGATATTACTTTATTTGATATTTTCTTTTTGAATTGTTCAAATTTCTCTGAGTATTGTAAAGAAGATGAGTTGTTGTCTTTGAGAAAATTGTTTGGATTTACGGAATGTGATATAATTATCAATAAATAATTTATGATAACCCAAGAAACAGAGAAACCCAGATGGGAAAGAAGATATCAAGAGAACCGAATAAAGAGAATTGAATCGGAGAAAAGCCCCAAACAGATTGAGAAACCAAAATAGAGAAAATCAATTTAAAATAACCCCCTCAATCGATCCATTAACCAAAAGAGAACAAATTTAACACCAATAAGCATAAACCAATCATATACATACAGAAGAAATCAATAATTCCAAACAAATGAAGCAACCCGACAAGGATCCAGCAAAAGAAACCCAGATTTTTCACAGCCAAAATCACATCAACCCAAATCAAAGAAAAACAGAAACCCAGCTCAAAAAAACCAGAAAGAAACACAATCATGTATACCGATCATCATATATGAATATAAATCACAAAACCACACGAAAACCTATAGACACAGCGCATGATAGAAATCAAATCTTGATACCTAAATATAAAAAACCTCATTAAATCAGCAGAATCATAAGAGTTACCTTTATCAATGGTGATCGAAATCTGCAAACCCTAGGAGATGGTCGGAGCAGCAGCGCAGAGGATGGAGCCGCAGCAGCACAGGAGGTGGTCGGAGCAGCGCAGGAGGAGCACGAAGCCGGAGGTGGTCGGAGCCGGAGGAGCACGAAGCCGGAGGTGGTCGGAGCCAGAGGAGCACGAAGCCGGAGGTGGTCGGAACCGAGGATGGAGCCGGAGGTGGGAGCACAGAGGAGTAGGGAGCACGGAGGAGGAGAGGAAAATGGAGGGAAATAGGAGTATGGAGCAGGAGGAGGAGAGGAAAATGGAGGGAAAGTGGAAAAGAAGAGGGAAAAGGGAAAAGCTGGGGCCCTAAAACCGCCTTTAGCGGCATTTTTAATAAACGCCATTAATGCCCTTAAATGTTTTAATACGTGCCGCCATGTTTTCCGCGGCGTTTTTAAAAAAAATGCCGTTAATGGTGCACTAATAGCTTTATAAATGCCGCGGTACATCTTTCCCGCTTTTCTATCTGCGATGTTTCAATTAAAATGCCGCTGTTTGTGTCCTTTAGAGGCATTTTTTTCTAAACGCCGTTAAAAAGGTGACGCTGAAGGCCATTAATTTTGTAGTGTATACGTACCTGCCAAACCATCCTGTCATGAACAAGATAATTAAAGTACTAAACAATGATAATCAGAGCGCGGAAGCTAAACATAAATGCGGAAGCGTAAACTAACTTTTTCTTTTCTTCTAAGATTTCCAAAATAGTATTCAAAGTTAACATATATACAACATGCCTAAGTCTAAGGTGGACATGCCCACCTATCAAAATGTCAAAATACATAAGCACCCTCTCGTACTCTCCCCTCAACAGTAGTCGAGGTACAGCCACACGTCAAGGTCTCGGTCCGCCTGAGACTGCAGTAGGATAGACGGCTCTCTCATCGATATACTATTCCTCGACCCAAGGCTCTGGGTCGAGGGCTCCCTCAGTACTTGCTGACATGAAAGTACGGCTGAGCATGGAATACTCAGCGAGTACAAGCTTCTAGCTATCCATAACAATAATAAACACGCAAGGAGTAGTACAATACCAATCATCAATCCAGGTAATAGTAAGATCATAGAATCAAACAATATTAAACATGGAGAAATATTATCATCTTGATGTGCATGAATGCAAAAACGCCGACAAAACTCATGCTTGAAAACCCGTTTCCATGTCTTGGTATGCATTGTAAAAATCATGTATGCGTGCATGCATGAATGTCTTGTCATCATCTTGTAACCTTGCATCTGGTAACTTGTGAGCCAGAGGCTAGCACCCGAATCTCCCTGGGCTGCCAACCTCCTTGATATGTATGGTTTTCTTGTGAGCCAGAGGCTAGTACCCGAATGTCCCTGGGCTACCAACCTCCTTGACAATATGTGATTTTTATTACTTGTTTAGTTTTCTTGTGAGCCAGAGGCTAGTACCCGAATGTCCGTAGGCTACCAACCTCCTTGACAATATGTGATTTTTATTACTTGTTTAGTTTTCTTATGAGCCAGAGGCTAGTACCCGAATATCCCTGGGCTACCAACCTCCTTGACATGCAATATTTTCTTGTTGGTTATTATATGCACATGCTCTTGAAATCTCGGTTCATGCTATCATGCGTGCTCGTGTACGTGTCAATCATGACAACCATGGAATAAGGATAATAAGAGAGGTATGACATCACCATTCAATTCACAATATATGCATATGAGGATTTGAGTAATCAACATGGTATTTAAATCCATTCATCATTCATGAGAATACATGTATAAGGCCTATTTCCCTTTTTCTTCCTTCAAATCATTATTTCATAGTTTAGGCATTTTGTCAAACACATCACATGCAATGTTCCTCCATAGTTCATCTTCTTATTTTTAGTGCATATTTTCCATCCAATAATCAAAGTGAGTTCATTATTGGTAAAATGCCCATCCTCCATTTTTCCATTACACAAACCACACATACCACACATCATACATTCGGCATCCCATCGCCTCAATCAATTTCCCATCCACACATCCATATCCTTTTTCCTTTTCTTGTTTATAATTATTAGAATGATACATTTTACAAGGAAGGAAACCTACTAACATGAATCACATTTCACATAAAAAGCCTAGATTATCGCTAGGGAAAGTTAGTAGGGTGTACTAACCTTGAAGAAGAGAAGAAAACCCTTGAAAAACGCTGTGGAGAACGCTGCCCTAGCTTGGAATGGGACTCCACACGTGCTTGAGGTTGGATTTGAGAGATCCAAGCTTTTGAGATGGTCATGGGTTCCAAAACCCCTTGATTTTCTCAAGTTGATGCCCTAGGGTGAAAACCCCTTCTCTCCTCTCTCACTCCCTCTCAAAATATGGCTAAGGGTGTTTATGAACACCCTTGGCTCGAGCCAACCCTTAAAAATAAGGGTGGAGTGGCCAAAAGACCAAAAAACCCCTAAAAAAATTTCTGAAAATCGCGTAGGACCGATAGATGACCGATCTACCGGTAGTGGACCGATCGATCGGTGCTTATGACCGATCTACCGGTAGTGGACCGATCTCTCGGTCTTGACTGGTGCTGCAGAACGCACTTCAGTATTTTGGCCATAACTTTTGACTCGGTACTCCGATTTTGACGATTCAACTTGTGTTGGATTCGTCTTTCGAAGAGGAACAACTTTCATGTTTTTAAAAAATTCTAATTCTTCTTTATTCATAGACAAAAATTCCCCTAAAGCTGACTGGTCTGCAATGGGTTGCGACAGCCCAAATTTGCAGCCAACCCGATTTTGGAAATCCCACTTTTGACTCAACCCCGACTCAAAATCAGGGAAAGAGATCATGAACCTTGAAGAGGGTTCTAATACCTTTCCAAAAATTCAGTAATCACTCAATTCTGAGCAACGATGACTAAACTAGAGCCCTTTAAAGTTGAGGTAAATGCCGAAACATACCTTTTCGACACCTAGAATACCTCGAGTGTTTTCACTCTTTTCCCCTTGTGTCCAACACCCTACTCACACCTCATAAATCATTCTCCATAAGTCTTTAACCCACCTCAATGATCATTAAATTCACACCGACATGCATGAGAGGCTCCGGCCTCTCTATGCCTCATGCACTAGCACTATTCACCAACAACCCAATGAAACACTTAGGGTATTTGTACCCTTGATTTCACTTACTTAGAGTATCTTTACACTCTCTTTTTATGACTCAAACCATGTACCTAAAACCCTCAATTGACTAATCATAATATCAAGAACACAATGGGAGGCCTTAGGCCTTCACACATACCATACAAGGGCACCTTTCACTGGCACTATTCATAGTATAGTGAACTTGAATTTCTGGGGTTCTACACATATCGCCCGTTTTGTATCGGTTTCGGTGATTTTTATTTCTATTGTGATAACTTTCTACTATTTATTATTTTATTTAATTCTTTATTTTCAATTTATAATTTGTTGCATGTGGGTGGCTATCATTTTTCTTCCTTTTTTTTTCTGTAGAAATTTTCATTATTTTATACTAGTGGGCGGCATGTGTAATGCACGTGAGAGAGGAAGGGGAGAGGGACTGGGAAGAGGGACCCTAGTGAGGCATTTCCAAAACAAAACAAAATAATATTTTGGGTATAGAAACTTGAGGGACATTTTGAATAAAAAATTGTATGAGATTATGGAAATATAATGTTAGGACATTTAAGAACCAAAAAGCTTTAGAGACATGATGAATTAATTGAAATGTAGGATATTCGCAGAAATAATGTATACCTGGGCACAGTTAATGTTGCTTCAAATTGATAGTGTTACATCTATTTTATATTTGCATTTGCTCATCTGCTGATTTCTAATTCTTCTTCTCAGTATTGTTTTGTCTATTTCCTTTATCTTTACTATATATAAAGAGGATTTCCAATGTTGAAAACGTTGATTGAATCTTTTGTAATTTCAAAATTACCCTTTCATAATGAATCCTTTTACAAAATTTCAAAACTACCCTTTGCATAATGAGCCCTTGAAAACGTAGATGAAAATTTACACAATTCCCAAACTACCCCTTACCATAATCATTATATAAGACAAACACTTAATTAAATGTTGTTTAATTCTCATATTATTATTCCTCACTTATCTATCTATTAGGCTTGAAATTCTCTATGATTAAGATTCACTCACCCCTAAGGTTCACCCAATTATTATTGGATTTTAGAAAAAAATTTAAACCCTAGAAATTAGTGAATTTTAACTAGGATTTAAAAAAACTAATATTTTTTTTCTTCTAAAAACCAAAGATAGGTGGGTGAACTCTAGGAGTAGATGAATCTTAACCACAACTAAGGGGTGTCAAAAGAGACACATGGAAACCTTAAGGATGTAATGGGACTCCAACTGTGGTTAAGATTCAATGACCCCTAGGGTTTAACCACTTATTCTTGGTTTTTAGAAAAAACATTAATTTCTTTTAAACCTTGATTAAAATTCACCAACTGCAAGGGTAATTTTTTTTCTAAAAACAAAGTATAAGTGGGTGAACCCTAGGGGTGGGTGAATCTTAATCACAGTTAAGTAGTGTTAAAAGGGACACATGACGACCTCAATGGCATAACCGGACTCCTCGCTCTCTTGGCAAAATGTTTTGAAAGAATGTCTCACCAAAGCCCCGCCCGTCCCCTTTATTTGTTATATCTGAAATGTCTCTAAAGATTTTTGGTTCTGGAAATGTCCCAACATCATATTTCAATAAGCAACGTGTCTTTCACAATTTTTTATCCAAAATGTCCCTCAAGTTTCTATACCCAAAATATTCTTTAATTTTTTTTGTATCGAAATGCCCTCACTAGGGTCCCTCTTCTCAGTCTCTCCCCTTCATCTCTTTCACGTGCTTCGCATGTGCTGCCCACTAGTTTTTTATATATAGTTTTTGGTAGATGTACCTGATATTTTAAATGTTGCTCGAGTGAACATACAAATGGCAGTAATACCCATCTTTTCCTTACCTTGAGAGGCTTGAATAGAGAATGCAGAGTCCTAAATAGCTTCTTGTATGGAAAATCATTTAAAGAAAGTAAAGGCTGCCTTCAGAAAATGGAACAAAGTGGCTTGAAAGGAGTGAAAATAAAACTCAGAGCTGACCCCATGAGATCAAGAGAAAGAAGGTGAAATAAAATCTAGGTTTGCCGAGATCCTCTAGAGAGAAGGAATTACTGAGTGCCTAGAAGTCGCAATTCAGCTAGTTAGAGTTGGGGACAGGTTCTTTCATGCTCGGACCGTTCAATGAACATACAACAATAGGAATGAAACACTATTAAGGGATAGAGAAGGACAATGGCTCGTAGATGAGAATCAATTCGCACATTGAGGAAATTCATCAATTAAAAGAGTATTTGCGGCTCCGTCATGATGCAATTCACCTACTGGCAAGCAAAAACGCAGCTGCCCATAATGTGGCTCAGACAGCGTTAAACGAGAGCCTTAGGAGCCTATCTTCTTTTTCGGTTTTTTCTCCTTGGGGTACCCCTCCTTTCAGGGATCTCGGGCTATCACTGTTTCATTTTCTGAATGATATATGAATATCTCTTAACAAAAATAAAATAAAATCGCACAACATATAAATTTCCATTCATAGTCTTTTCTTTTAGCAAGCCGTAGAATAGATTAGGGTGGCGTTTGTTAACACTAGTATAAAAAGAAGTGTTTATTTGAAAACTATGCTTAGTTGGACTTTAGATTGTTAAGTTGAAGGTTAATTGCATGTCTACATTTTAGAGATTTTAAGGGTAAAAACCTCTACTTTAAAAAATAGTTGCATGTCTACATTTTAGAGATTTTAAGGGTAAAAACCTCTACTTTAAAAAATAGTTGCATGTCTACATTTTAGAGATTTTAGGGGTAAAAACCTCTACTTTAAAAAATAGCTTCATACTTATTTTTTAAAGTAGAGGTTTTTACCCCTAAAATCTATAAATTGTAGACATGCAATTACCCTTCAACTTAACAATCTAAAGTTCAACTAAGCATAATTTTCAAATAAGCACTTCTTTTTAGACTAGTGTTAACAAACGCCACCTAGGTACCCTCTCACTTGATTAGTCCACTATCACCTAAGGGGAAGTAGGAGCTTAAAAGAGCTTTTTCAACTGAGGAAATTCGAGATGCACCCTTTTAGATTGGTACAAAGAAATCACCATACCTAGATGGAATTCGTGGTCTACTCTATTATCTATACCTGTATGTGCATTCATAGTTTGTACATAATTGTTTATTTATTTATTTGGTCGGGGTTTGCAGATGATAGCCTTTTTATTCACTAAGGCTAGTATTAATGGAGTACATAATCTTCACGATATTTCTCCCTCTTACTATAAAGCTTTGTGCCAATCATTAAATTTGGAGACACCAAGACTAATCACATTCAATGCACTATAATAAGGTGGTTTAGAGTGGCCGTAGCTCGGGAAAATGATCTTTTTATTCTCATTCCAACATTGATAGTTTGGGAGATTTTGATAGAGCGATGCAAGAGGAAACATGACTCTAAGGCGAGAAATACTAGAGCCATCATCTCCTTTATAACTAAAAAAGTTTGTGCTATTCACTCTGCATATGAGAATAATAAATTTGACTTATCTCCTTTATCTTCTACTAGAGTTCCTTTGCATAGTAATTTCAGGGTGGTGAATATTAAATGGATATATCCACCACAGTCCAAATACAAGTTCAATGTTGATGGGATGTCCAAAGGTAACCCTAGTAATGCGGGAGGAGAGGAGTATTATTCGAGATCATAATGGTAATTTTATTGCTGGGTTTTTCTCGCACTATGGGACTTGCTCTAATTATACATCGGAAACTCATGCTCTTTTAGATGGATTAAATCTTTGTAAGAGCCTTCATTTAGAGGATGTGATTATTGAATCGGATTCTAAGAGCATGGTAGATGAGTGGAATGGCAAAGCTAATGGATCTTGGAAAAATTGGTACTGGAATAAATAGATCAAGATTCTTATGACGGATAATTTTTCTTTGCATCACATATTTAGGGAAGCTAATACTGTGGCTGATGCGTTGGCTAATATGGGGTGTGATAGAATGCATTCAGGTATTTTTCATAGACATGATAATCTCCCTGGGAAAATTAAAGCTTTATTGAGTCTGTAGGGGTAAGGTTTTATATCCCCCCCCCCCCCCCCCTCCTATTATTTATTTTTGTTGGTTGTTCTGTAGGGGTAAGGTTTATGTCCCCCCCCCCCCCCCCCCCTCATTTTTATTAATGAATAAACTGGTAGGGGTCTGCCAAACCCCCCACTCCCTCTAAGTGGCTTTATTAAAGAAAAAAAAATTTAAACTTGGGGAAATCCTAGTTGGTTCAGGATTTGATTTAATGTTTTAAAATCAAATAAATAGATCTAGGGTGTAGGCTTATTATAATGCTAAGAATATGTGAGTGATTAAGGTTCCCAGGGAGAGGGAGTTGCTCTCAGGGAGAGTCCTTGTAATTTTCAAGAAGTGCGAGTGACTCTCGGGAAGAAGTGTGGTGGCTCTTGAGAAAATAGGTACCTCTCGGAAAGATGAGCACGCTCACGGTTAATCTCAATGAGTCCTATTGTAATGTGAGTTGAGGATATGTGAGTGAATAGGGTTCCCAAGGATAGGGAGTTGCTCTTAGGGAGAGTCCTTGTAATTCTCAAGAAGAGTAACTCTCAGGAAGAAGAGTGGTGGCATTTTCAACGGATGTGGTTTGTATATGAATTTTGGTAATTATCCAAATATGTGTAAGTTGGAAGCAATACAAATATTACTTTTACTATCCCTTTATATTCATATATGAATCCGGATATTGATATATCCAACCAATAATATAACATATTTCTATATATATTCATATATATTAATAAAAATCTCTCATTAATATATATTTTTTGTTGGATTTATTTCCTAAATCCATGCACGAGTTAGACAAATAAACAATTGAATGACAATAAATATATGAGCAAATTTATATAACCGAATCCTCAAAGTTGAGAAGCGCTCAAACCAAAGTCTTTCTTTGAGATAGTCGAAGTCTCTCATGTATAAGGGAAAAACAGCCCTATCTCCAGGATACAACTTAACTCAAATTCAACTGATCAATCCCTACGAGTTTGCACTACACGGCGGATTGTGGTGCACCAAACCTCTTTTAGAATATGCCCGAATAATTAATTTAAAGTCCATTAAATTAAAAAAAAAAAAAACAATCCCACAATAGATTAATTAAATTTATGAAAAATATATTTCAATAAAATAATTATTCTAAAACATTGAAACATGATTTTTAGTCCAAAAAATCATTTTAGAAATCAGTTCAATTAATTAAACACTTTCTTTAATTAAAACAACCATTTAATTGAAATTAAATTAAATCATAAGTTAAATACATTTTATTTAAGTTAACAAAAATTGATTAAATCATTAATCTGTTTTAATTCAGAGTCTATGCCAACCATACAATTTTCTGTCATAATTTTGGCACCATAACGGTATATGGACCGGAATGGTCCAATTGGTTGAGTTTGTTTGGACCATCTTAATTCGATCAATCAAGTTGGTTTGGTCCGTCGACCAACTAATTAGACTATATGTTAGAGGGTTCCATTAGGACAACTTTAGGAGGTCTAATTTAGCCATCTCATGTCGATCTATCAGATTGGTTCAGTCTGAGGACTAACCAGTTAGACTGATCTGTTTGAGTGGGTCAATTGAATGACTACCAATAGGCTAGACCTTTCGGATTTACCACCATGATTGGGCTGTAAGTAGATCAATTTGTGATTAACCATTTCTGGAATCACAATCTGATTTTTTCAATTGGATTTGGTCCAATCTGAACCACGAACGGGCCTATGGTTTGACCTTCTCTAGTGGACTAAGAATGAAAGTCTTCTTCCTCCTTGGACTGCAGGTATGTCTTCTTCCTCTAGACGGACTGGTTCTTTGGTTCTTTGGGCTCTAGCTCTATTTCTACAGAGTTTATGGGCTCTCTATTTCGTCTAGTGGGTTTGAGCCTTCTCAACCCCTCCTTATATAGAGTCCTAAGTGGTATGACATATTTTCGCTGGGTTAACCACCATAACTACCCACGATCCAGATTCAAAGAATCTAACCGCTCTAACTGCAACCGATGGGTTGCATGGAGAATCTAGGTCCGCCAACCAACATGGGCCGGCCATACCCACCCAGATTCGTGTGGGTCACACCCACACGGCCCGCCACATGCCTCCTTGGAAGCACACGATTTTGGTCCATCTAACCGATGGCCCCGATAATATCAGACAAAAGAAGAAGCAACCAATTGCAACTAACGACGATGCGCACATGCAAAGTGCGCCTCATAGCGCCCAAAGCCCATTGTCCTTTGTACGCACATGCCACTCTCACGTTCATTGCGCGAGCGTAGCTCACATGTCGAAGATATAGTGTAAAGGCTATAAAAATGGAAGTTTTATACACCCTAAGAACTACTTACACCACAAAATAACACTCTAGTAAAGTTTTAAAGCATTTATAAAGATGAAAACTTTCTTCTATCTTTCTGATGTGGGACTATGTTTTACAAAGAAAAACACACAAATGAAATAAACTTGTCTCACAAGGAGACTAAGCTTCAAGTCACCCCAAATACAAAAATAATTCTTGGATTTAAATAGGGATCTTTATGAAATAAACCAAAACAGTTTTAGGGACTAAAACCTAATATTCAAAAACAAAAGAACTAATTTTAAATCATTATAAAATTAGATTCAACACTTTTTGCATAAATTTAAGATAGTACATTGCATTTTTAATACAAAAAATGAATAAATTAATAATTTTTCATTAATAAAATTTATATTTTGTAGTTTTTGGTATTTCTTTTCTTTTTATAATTTTTTTTATTAAAGTACTAGGATAATTGAAATATTATTATATATATGTCTAATAAGAATACTCTGTTTCACTATCCATCGGATATTTTATTGAATATGGATTGTTGGATATTTTATTGAATACGGATTGCTGGATATGTAATTGGATATAGCAACGGCCACTTCGAATTTGCTTCGTTTACAACTCTACTAGAATCTAGAAGACTCTCAATAGATAATATTAATGGAAAAATTGTGGTTGCAGAAGTGCCTGATACATGTGGGAAATCGTTGGACCCTAATATTGGGAATCGCACAACAACCCACAATACGACAATCAAAAGAATAAGAATAGAGAAAAGCAAGACAAGAACACACAATACAAGATTACATGGTTCGGTTAATGCCTACATCCTTGGATCCACACTTCACTATGCTCAAGAGTCAAGCTGTGAGGGGCTGCCCTTACTCAGGTAGGTAACCTAACCTAACCAAACAAGCAATACAAAGTTCCCTCTCTCTCTCTCTCTCTCGCAGGGAAAACCTCTCTTGGTGTCTTCAATAGATAATGAAACCCTAGCTCATAAGTATCTTATATATTAAGCCCAAAATAAGCCAAATCCGGACCTAAGAGCCCAGTCTCGCAATAACCAGTAGACTGGTTTTCCCAGTCGTTCAGCCGGTTTGCATAGATGTAGCGATTCTGAATTTTAGATTTAAATGCTAAGGGTATTTTAGTAATTTCCTAAGTGTAGGGGTATTTTAGTAATATCTATATGTGTTGTTTGGTCATGAGAATTTAATAACCTTGGGTGGAATAATTAAAGAATGACATAAAACACTTAAGGGTTTAAATTGGGCTTGTGATCAAACGCAATTAGTAAGAGTATTTGGGTAAAAGCACAAAATGAGGTTTTAGTAAAAATAAATAGAGATAGACTAAATCTCTCACTTTTTGAAAAAAAAAATTGGGAAGAAGGAGGAAGAAGAGGCTAGGGTTGGAAGTTTGGTGCTAAGGCTTAAAGGGTAAGATTTAAGGCTCAAGATTCGGATTTCTCGATAAGGGGAGCTCAAAATTGTGAAGCAGATCCATTTGGGGTTTTCCATCCTCTTGAAACCTTAAATCTCAAGGGTTGAGGCAAGTGATCACCCCCTTGATCATTAAATTCATTATAGAGTTGTATTTATTATTGTATTTGGTGTAATAAACGCTCATGAATGAACTAGGTTGAGATAGAATAGATTGGGAGATTTTGGGGTTCATCCTCTTCTTGAAACCCTAGATCGCTAGGATCGAGACAATAAAAACACATCATAAATCCTTAGATTCATATTTCAGAAATGTTTTAGTGTCGATAGCATGTGTGTGAATGTTTAGAAATCAATCATGGAGGAAGGAGAATGGAATTTGGAGGGTTTTGTTGCCCAAGTATTGTACCCTAGAGGGGGGGGGGGGGGGGAGGGTGAATAGGGTCTTGGCAAATTAAAATTTTCTTCCTAATCCCTTTGGCAGAATTAAAATTAATCTAATAACAAGTGAATGAAAATCTAGCAATTCTATAATCAATGCAATAATAAATAAAGAGAAAGGAAAGATGAAAACAAACACAGGATATGTTTTCGAGATTCACCCTTGTAACGCCCCAAAATCCCTCCTAGGAGTTAGGTGAGATTTTAGACGCTACTACCATACCTAACAATAGAGGAAACAAAATCAATGCGGAAGCGAAACAATGCGGAAACGTGAACTCAATTTTTTATCTTTTCTATACATGATTAGTATTCTCAAGGTTTTTATACATAAACATGACTAAAGGTAAGAGTGGACATGCCCACCGATCAAAATCCAAAATAATAAACCTCACTAACTATCCACTCAACAATAGTCTAGATAGGACCACCTATTTAGATCTCTGTCCTCCTGAGGCTGCAATGGAATAAGCGCCTCTTCTTCAGCATACTCTTCCTCAACCCATGGCTTGAGGTTAAAGATATTCACTGGACCTGCCGACATGAAATGTACGGCTGAGTATTGAAACACTCAGCGAGTACTAGCTACTAGCTAACAGTGATATAATACAATTCATAACATACAAGAAATTTAAACAATACATTCATGAGCATGCATGAAACTCAAGTGTAAAATTCTCATTGAAATCATATGTGCATAACTCATAGCTTGTACTTGAAATTATCTTTTCGTATTTGTAAATCCAGAAATAGGTGTTGGCAAATTCCGTGATCTTTAGATAGGTCATGAGTGTTGTGTCTTGTTCAACTTGTCAGAAGAGTTAAAGTTTCAAGAAGACTGAAGATATTGAAGAAAAAGCTTCTACTCCGGATCTAGACAGGTAATGGACTTAGAGAGCCCTACTTAGGTTGGATTTAACTTAGATAACTCTAAACATACCTAGGAGAATAGTTTTAAGCCTTCCAAAGAGGTTTGATCTAATTTGAATCAAACAAAAACAAAAGAAAAATGTTTAGGCTGAAATTCTGTCTCAACCGATTGCTCGGTGTTGCGACCGATCGATCGGTGGCCTACCGAGCGATCGGTGGCTATCGACTGGTCAAAAACTTTGTATGGGGTATTTTTCCAGAGAGACTATTTTTAACCGATCTATCGGTGAAAGTAGAGATCGATCGGTTTTGGACCGAGCGATCGGTCATAAGCACCGATCGATCAGTCCTCGTAAACATAATTTTATTTTTTTTGGACTCTTTCTAAACCCTATATAAACAACTTTTTGAAGACCTAATTCGTATCTTTGTTTATTTTTGAAAGAGTAGAGGTTTGAGAAACCCTTCTAGGGCTTTTTCCATTGTTCTTCATAGATCTTTAGTGATCCCTCATTTTTCAATCATCCTAGAGAATGCAAGTATAGATCTATTCGTTTGATCTTGCATTGTGTGATCTCAGATCTGTATGAGATCCCTCTAGGGTTTGAAGCTTTCTAAATTGATTCACGACCCTACACTTCGTGTGTGTGTCCGGGGTATGATCCGGAGCCTTCGTGGAAGGAGATCGATCGTGTGTGATCGTGGTATTGAAGTAGCTTGAGAAGATTTGGTCGGTTAGGAACCGAAGCTGCTACAACGGAGATCGAACCTGCTGGTTCGTAGAAATCAAGAGTAAGATTTTGTACCTAGGAACGTTGAGTCCGGTTTGGGTAAGGTCTTGTCTTGTACTTGAATTTTTCTTATAGTGAAGTTTGTTGCTGGACGAGGTCCCGTGGTTTTTTCCCGTAAGGGTTTTCCACGTAAAAATCTGCTGTGTTTGATTTGTGTGGATTGTTTGTGTGAATGGTTCATTGATTTCTAATCTAATTAGATAAAAAATTAAAAATTGGTTAGAATTTCTTAGATAGACCTATTCACCCCCCCTCTAGGTCATAGAGATCATTGATCAGAATAATTTCTGTATTTTCAAAACTAGCTTATCGTGCTTAGAATCTTATTCTTATCGTGTTCTTGTCTCATAAAATCATGCTTGTCTTGTCTTGTTCTTGTTTAGAATTACACTTGTCTTATCTTGCTTGTCTTGTGAGCGAGATGTTAGTGCCCTTGTAGCGACTTGCGAGCCGGGTATGTAAATACCCTTCACCGAATTTCTTGAAAGCAACTTGTGAGCCGGTTATGTAAATACCCTTCAACGAAATAGAAAAGGCACACCAACATCCTTAACCGACGGCATTATCATCCTTGTTTGTCTTGTTTTCTTGAAGCCAGATATGGCATATCCTTGGATATGCCCTATCCTTGACCGACCCAAAGTTCGGATTTATCATTCGTTTCGTGAATCACTTGTCTTGCTCTATG
This sequence comes from Tetracentron sinense, assembly GCA_015143295.1. NCBI lineage: Eukaryota > Viridiplantae > Streptophyta > Magnoliopsida > Trochodendrales > Trochodendraceae > Tetracentron > Tetracentron sinense. Next base: position 17,163,208 of record CM026565.1, on the reverse strand, counting down.
GTTGTTTTTCATATCCTTATATTTAGAAAACTCGGTCATGCATACATGGTTGTGCATAATAAATGGTGGACATCATATTGGTGAGGAATAACATATGACATTTCAAGCTTAATATAGACATGGGAGATCTTAAAGGAAACCTATATAGACATTATAACAATGTGACATTGGTGGAAAAACCTTAAAACATCATAGTACTCATGGAAGGCTTTAAACATGAAATCATGACAATAGGCATTATACATTTGACATACATTGCATCGATCATGATTACTTAGCCTATTACATCCATAACATCATTCAGAGTTCATACATTTAGAGAAATCATGGTTGATTTAAGAATTTGGAATTCATGGATACAATCTCAACATTTAAGCTTGGAACCCTAGGTTTGAGATCTAGGTTATCTCTAGGTTAACTAGAAGAGTTTACTTACAATTTCCATTCACAATCATACTTCAATCCTCTATTTACATCTTTGTATAATAGCAAGGTTAGTTGGTAGGAGTACTTACCTCTTGAATTGGAGAAAAGCTTGAGGAGCTTCAGAAGATGAGATCCAATGCTTGAAGAAGGATCCAAGCTCCACCCTTGC